>JANIVQ010000034.1:0-119095 GCA_030555925.1 Insectozyma xiaguanensis | reverse complement strand
ATTTTTTTAAAGGAATTTCAAATTTTGATTATCAACATGATCAAGAATTAATGAAACAATTGATTGCGAATTATAAAAGTTTGTCACTTCGACCGATTTTTTTAAGGAATTTCAATTATAGTGGTCCATAATATGAGGGTGATAAGGAAATCAAGATGTGGGAAAAGGTGTCAACAAGTTATGGTGATCATGATCATGAACATAAACAAGATTAAGAGTTGATGTGAATACCATTTATGAAAATTCACTTCAACTAATTAAATTTAATTGTGCTTTATATTATGCACAAGATTAAGATTGGAAATAGGATTATAAGGGGATCATTTATATTACAAGAAACAAATGGGACAAGAAGAATAATCAGATTAATGGGAAATATTTAGGGATGCAATTTAGAATTTGGTGGTTTAGCTTTCTTAATAAATAATTTTACTCTAATTATTAAATCTCTTTAATTATCTCTACCTACATTATAAATAAGTATGGTCTTGAACAAATGTAATCTTTGATTCTCATTTGCACGTAAGTTCAAATGAAATGTACTAATTGAATTATATAATATTGAACAACTCACTAGTTTGCAACTTCATGATACTGCAAATAGTTAAATGATAAAACATTCAAATAAATGTATTCAACTATATTTTATTGAATCCTTACCTCAAGCATTTATTGCATTTTCAAGTGCATTCTTACCTCAAGCATTGATTGCATGAAAGTGAATAGTTGCATAATAGCTTTCAATAATTAGCTTGTCCAATACAACCACCTAGTTATTTGATACATGAATTGACCAATTTTAACAATAAATCTCCAAATGTATTTAGTATATATCGATTAGTAATACCATTGCCCTTGTTAAATGTTTGTATGTAGTCATTATTTGAAACCAGCTCAATTGATTGAAAACAACTGTTATGCTTTTGGTGTCATAATCAAATCGGTAGTTAGATATTTGCTATAACCATCAGTTACCAATAATTTCTGCCTAAATTCTCTCAATTGTTAGGTGTTCTCCAAAGTATTTAAGTCTTGTTTGAGTACAATAGTAACCATAAAATCCAAAAACTGAATTCATGATGTTGGCTCCCGCTGATGAATTGATGAACATTCTTCGGTTTAAGGGGTTTGCACTTGGATCTTGGAAAGTCTGTGGTTTGCGAGTGGATATGTTTACGCCTGTTGAGGTAGATGAGTAACTTTGGTTTAGATTATTTGTTTAGGTGTAATTTGATAATCTTATTGACCATTAGCACCCAGCTAAAAGTGAAACACTTCTGTAAAGTTATGAAATATTGATAATTTAAAAAACGAAATGATGATTAGATGATTATCCAAAACACTTTGGTCAAGAAATTACGACAATGATTATAAT
The DNA here is from genome assembly GCA_030555925.1 of Insectozyma xiaguanensis. NCBI lineage: Eukaryota > Fungi > Ascomycota > Pichiomycetes > Serinales > Debaryomycetaceae > Insectozyma > Insectozyma xiaguanensis. The sequence continues at coordinate 117,720 of JANIVQ010000034.1, read as the reverse complement.
TGAAGTTATAAAGAAATTACGACAATGATTATAATTGAAGTTATAAATATAAATCGCCTTTGTTGTTTATGCGTTTTCTATCAACTCTGATGCTCTTTTATATCATTGTCTCTGCAAATGGGTTTCTCACTATTGATTTATTCTAATATTTCATCAGCCACAAGTCTTTGAATAAATGATACTGTTGAAAGTATAGACCAATGATTACTTGATTTTCAATGTTTCTAAAGCAAATAAACATTCAATACTGATAGTACATGATTGCTGATAATTAATTAAAAGTAGATTGAATGAATGTTAGTAGTTATGACCATGGCAAATTCACTTTCTTCATCCAAAACGAAGCTTCTTTTCTCCGATACATCCACTGTCCCGTAAGATAAAGCTTCTAAATTCGTCAACTTGCTAGGTTATTATTAACCAACGTTTAATTTTCAATTTCATGCAAAGTATAAAAATCAATCAAAATTTTGAATTCGAAAGAGATCAGTCGAAAAAAAATAACGAAATTCTAAAAACGAAATTTTTTTCCTAAGTACTTGAATTGGTTAAAACAATCCTATAACAGTGAGATTTATAGTGGTTTGCATTAATTATATTTTTCATCCAATAATATTGACAAGAATTTTGACAAGATGAATGTTAATCCACATTTCCAATATTTGCAACAACCAAATGCTCAAAATAATGCCAACAACCAAGGAGCCTCTAGTAGTCAGCAATCACCTCAAATATCTCAGTTACATCTACAACAACAACTTCAGAGACAACAGATGCTTAACCAGCATTTACAACAACCACAGCAGCAGCAACAGCAGCAGCAACAACATCAACAGCACGTCAGCAATCCGTTACTAGCAGTGTTGACTGGAAATAATGCCACTTCTGCAAATACAAATTCAACGAATATTGCTGCCAATTTGTCAAGTGGAACGGGTCTTAATTCGATGTTACAACAATTGCAATTGCTGCAGTTACAACAATCTCAACAACAACAACAACAGCAGCAGCAGCAGCATTCTCTGTTGTCAACGACAGCAACTTCTCAACTGAATCAACATCAGCCACAAATGCCAATCATCAAGGAAGTCTGGGCTTATAATTTAGAACATGAGTTTCACACCTTGCGAACATTTATTAATGATAAAGCTTCTCAAATAATTGTATCAATTCATCAAGAAATACCAGGAATTGTGGCTAGGCCAGTGGGTACATTCAAATCATCTTCTGATTATCATTTTCAAACTTTACGAACAAATTCAGATTTGTTAAATTTAATACAATTATCGATATGTGTATCCAAATTTAAAAATAATGAGACTACAAGTTCTAGTGTGATTTGGCAGTTCAATTTTCTTTACGATTTGTCCACTGAAATGTATAATGAAGAACATTTGGCAATGTTATCCCAATCATCTCAGATCAACTTTCCGTTGCATATGAGTCAAGGGATAGAACATTTTAAATTTCTGGAGTTGATTATAGAGAGTGGGTTATTGTTGGATGACCACATTGATTGGATTTCTTATCATGCAGGTTATGACTTGGGTTTTCTTTTAAGCTTATTGATGAATTCTAATTTACCTGTTGATGAAACTGACTTTTATTGGTGGTGTGGAAAGTATTTTCCAAACTTTTATGATTTGAAATACATTGGTAATCAGATTTTAAATAAAAATTCGAATGAAGAAAAAAGTAATAAACCATCAATAGAGTATCTTGCTGAAGAATTACATTTGTTGCCTATTTCTCCTGCAATTAGACAACATTTTGTTTCATCAGGATTAAACACAAATGCTTATCATTCTCAACAGCTAACTTCAACATTACATGCTTATTTATCAATGGAATGCTTTAAAGAATTATTACGCCGTCTGGCGTTCGATATGGCTTTGATGCAGAAATTTAGAGGAATAATTTGGGGTTTGGGAAATTTCGTAAATGATCAACAGATAGAAGAAAGCAACGGAGTAGTCAGTGAAGCACAAGCACCATCCACGCCTGGGGAATCTTCATTCTCAAAAATAATTAAATTTGGTAAAGCTCTGTAGATAAATAATAAACATTTAGTTACGCTATTTCATCGCATTATAAAAGTACAACTCAGCAACCTCTCATATGCTTATGTTGATTGTTGGTTTTAACCATTCAAAACTACCAGTATATAGTCAAACTCAATTAAAATAATATTTGAATGTATAAAATTAACTTTTACTACTCCAAAAACAAATGTCTTAATACAGATATACCCCAAAATTGACAGTTTGACATAAAAAATTGTTATTAACCAGTAGATATAGAAAAGTTAAAATAATTTTAACGCATTCGCCAACACCGTTGATTTGAACGATACATGTTATTTTCGATGCTCTCCCTCTTGAAGTACTAAAAAAATATCATCATATACTATACTGATCATATATTAGAGCTTGTACATATAAGAATGTATTGATGTACTGATTATAAATTATATAGTAATATACTTTGTTGATTTGTTAAAACTTGATTAAAATTCTCTCTATAATCTAATATTTAGCCTTCATACACTACTACTCATTTAGTTATTTTGAATGAAGAAAAAAAAAAGATTTGTTTCACTCATTACCAACTTCACTTGACCTATTGACCTCTCTCTTAGTTCAGTTAATAATCACTTCTGTTTGATTTACTATTTATATAAAGAATCATTCCATTGTCCTTAATACTCTCAATTCAATACGCAAAATGCGGATTTTGTATTTCCAAAACAAAATAATGATTTTTTACACGACATAATAATACCACAAATTATGCCAAAAACAAGTAGCAAAATGCTTACCCCTTCAACACAAGATGTAAAGTGACTTGTTAAAGAGATCTAATTACGTATAGCATCACAATAAAGAAACCTTTAAAAAGATTATGCCAGGTTTTACAACTGACATTAATATGAGATACAAGACACCTAATCTGTGGGAACTAAATTTATAAGTGATAAAACAGACCTAAACATACATATAATTATTTACAAATCTTTTGTTTATATTAAAGCTGTGCACCAGCGCAACCCAATTTTTTACCGGCGCAACCAGTTTTTTAAGAAAAAAAATCAAATTTTACGAAAATCGTGTTTGTTTGCTGAAAGTACACAGAAAATTATTTACCAATATTCTGCAATATGAACTGCATTGGTAATTTGGTAGCGATACAAAACATAAATTGTGTTTAATTTTTTAAAATTTTATATATTATTGATGTTAAATAAATATTTTTTCAATAAATTCTTCCATACAAAACTCATATAACTAGAATGAAAGTAGATATTAAGCTTATTTTGTTGAAATGTTAGAATGATATCATCCTATAATACTGTAGTTAAAGAAGATATCATGTTAAATCATTAATTTCGAGTAATATTTGTATAAAACACTTGTTTGAATCTAATTTTATGTATTTTTCGTATATATTTGCTCTTTTTTTTTACGTACATATTCAGGTAAAATAGTATTATATAAACTATAGATTAAACATTCTAAGGTTAAGAATCAAGCGTCTATTGTTATGCATTGCATCAGTAATTAGTTGTAGCATTAAGCAGCAAGTTTTCCTTATGTAGATCCTGAAAAAAACGAACTTTTGATCTTAGTTTTTTTTAAAACATTTTTTTTATATCGTTTATTAATCATATTATATATCTAAATCAAACTTAAAAACTTGTTTCTTGTTTTGTGTTAAGGGAAACTATTATTAGTAAAAGCCTTTAGTTTATGGTTGTTGTTTTAATGAAGTTTGATTAATGATTGATTCGAAAAATTGATACTCAATTTTTGATTAACTTGGTTGTAACCATGTTGGTCAGCCAAACATCATCCACCAGTCGCATTGATCGAAATTTTAGGACTACAGAAAGGTATTAGTACTTCAAATAATTTTGATCATCTATCAATTACCATCGATGAAAATTAGTCCATCCGTTTGGAGCAGAGTTTTTTAAAAGTCTAGACTTATCTTCTTTGCCATAGAGTGGACCAACTTGTTGGAATAGTTAATCCAAGTTATCTTAATCTCGGTTAAATTAATATGAAAGATTTGGAGGTCATTCATATAAATATTCTAACCGATGAGGTTACTTTAAAAAGGAATGAATTGGAGGTCATTCATAGGGTATTTTACCCGAAGAGATTATGTTAAGAAGAAATGACTTAGAGGTCATTTATATTCTAGAAAATCGAATGATTGGAGGCATCCGAGTGTACAACCCCGTAGTTTATATGAGGTGATTAGTGATAGCTTTAGAATATAAATATGAGTAAAGTTGTCACTAATATGTTTATAGAATTAAGAATAATTCAAATCATATTGAGTATTATGAATTTAGCAGTAACAAATCAACACAACTGAAGGTGCTTATGATAGGACTTCGGGACCAATTTGATGTTATAAACAAAAGATGTTATTCGAGGAATCTATTTACCAACATTAAATTAGCAAAAATTGGAGTTGTTATCTATCATTTTCTTTCTTATCAAGATCAACTTTTTATAGATATTTATTTGAACATATTTATAGTAGAGCTTTAAACAAGAAAAATTGAATTACATACGTAAAAGACAAAAATATTTATTATTTCCGTAAAATCAAGACCTAACCCCGAACACCAAAAAAATGATATATTTAAACTATTTATTTCATCTACGATTCTATATTTAGTTTGACTTTTTTGTTATTTTCTTTCACTTCTTTTTCGGCACGTTTTCTCTTGTAGTCTGCCTTTTTATCTTCGCCTGTTCTTCTTTCTTCGTCTTCGGGAGGTTGAACAAACCAAGGTATTTTTCCACGATTAAAGTCGTTCAATATTTGTTTTGAGATTCCACTCTCATCTGGTTCACCACCTTTTAATAGTCTTCCTTGCTTTCTAGCAATTAATTCTAGAAACTCAGTACTGGCTTGTTCTAGTAAAGTTTCGTCATCCTCAAATTTCGACCATCCTTTTATTTCATATGTTCTTTCCAAATGTTTTCTTTCACACTTTCTGAGCATATCTGGAATGTACTGTTCTGGGTTAGAGACGTGTTCCACTCTTACAACACCTCTAAATAATATGTCCGATTCAGAATCTTTTGCTGAAGGAGGAACAATTCCAGGGCAATCAATCAAAAATATACGTTTCATCAACGTTATGTATTGCCAAACTTTAGTTTCACCAGGTATTGGAGCCACTTGACAAACTTTCTTTTTACGTAATGTATTAATTATGCTTGATTTTCCAGTGTTTGGATACCCAATAAATCCAACGGAAATTTGTTTTCTGTCTGCATGCAAAGTTGAAAATTGTCTAAGCAATTGGATTAAAGATCCTTTACCAAAGGAATTAGTAATAGACGCATGAAAAGCTAATGTGGGAAATGATTTCGAAAGGTGTTTGACCCAAGCAGCCTAAAATCAGGTTAGTATTAGCATTCAGAAATAACATTTCACATTAAAGTCAATGTAGTAAAATGTTGGTTTCTATACTACGAAACTAATTATATTGTGAAACTTTGGGTTTCAATTAGTTTCAACTCAAAAAGAAACCGCAACAACTCTAATCTGCTCGATAAAAACTATCAGAGCATACGTGAACCAATTATCTATCAAAACGATAAACAAAAACCAAAATTTGGTGATACACTGGCGAGAAGTTTTGCTATTCCAAAGACGTAACAGGCAATATTGTTGATAATTTATTAAAAAAATAAATTGTAATATCACCCTGACAAAAGGCTTTGGTGTTGACTTTCCTGTGAAATATTAATAATAATAAAAAAAACATACAGCTACCCATGTTGGAACTAAATCACACTTGTTTAAAACGTAAATTAAATGCTTATGAGGACATTCTTCTTTAATGTACTTTTCAACTGATTCACATCTTGTACCCAAAGGATCTCTGGCATCCAATACATGAATAACAACGTCAGAAGAATCAATTACCTTGTACAATTCGTTCCATATCCTTTTTGATTGACCTTTATGAAAAATTGCTTCCTTAGCTTCCTGGGTGAAATCATCTTTATCCAATATAGAACCTCCCATTAATCCTAAAGTTGAATCCAATTCTTGCTTTTCATCGTATTTGGTGGAATCGGCTGTGGCAGTTTTTATTAAATCTTCAAGGCTTGATGCAGCCACTCTTGGTTTTTTCCTTTGCTGTTTAGGTCCAAAAGTCGATTCAAAACTTTCAGTTTCAACTATTTTTGCTGTAGGAGAACCTTCCAAATCTTTTTCATTCAACAATGACATCGGTAATTTGTTTCTTTTCAAAAGAATTTGATATGAATTATCCTTTTTATCATTCATAGCCTCTCTAAAATGTGTTAAAGCATCTTGTGCAATAACTCTAGTATTACCAAACCATTTTCTATTGGGGTCAACTCTCGCAATTGGAGCATCTGTCAGCTGCAAATCGGCAGCTTTTATAATTTCACCTCTTGCGTTCCTAATAGCCCTTCCTTGCTTATACATGTTCAAATGTTTAACCTTCTTCGCATCTCGATAAAAATTTTCACCTTTGACTCTCAAATTACCGTCTCTAGTATCATTCTGTCTGACTCTTCTTTGTTTTTCCTTTTTTTGAGTTCCCATCTTAAGATAAATTAAAAGTATTGAAAAAATTGAGATGAGTGAATTTGAAAAAAAAAAGTAGACTAAAATACGATACAAAAAAAAAAAATAAAAATTCTTATGTAATGGCTTATGTAAGTTTATACTGCTTTAGCAACAAAATAGATCAGAAAAACCTACTGCCAAGATCACTTATTCTATGAATGAAATTGACGAAAATAAATTCAATTGCACAGAAGAAAACCTGATATTGAACTCACTTACAGCAACACAGGAGCATTTTCTCAAAAAGTATTTACTAGAGAGTGAATTGACCAAAGAATTGCATTATTTAAATTATGCAGACTGCTGTCAGTTGTTAGGATCACCATTCAAATCAGACAATGATAATAACTATTTAGAAAACTTACCATTGATATCTTTTTTTTTAAAGGAGATTTTGGCAACTTTCCCGTTCATAACAAGTAATTCGTCCGAAAATCAACAAGTTTTCTGGCAAAATACTGTACAACCATTCATTGAAAGCTTCAATAGTAAAACTTTTAGTAATCTGATTGAGAGACAGGAAAATACAACTAAAAGAAAACAAATTAATAAAAAAGTATTATCAGGGTTGTTGTTATTTTACAACTCGATCATAATAACGGGGCAAGAAGTTTTATATTTCAAAGATATTAATCACTTAAAAGCGTCTGACATTGGAAAAATGGACAAATTCTGTAAAAAAGATGATGTGGTATTGAATAGTAAGAATATAAACCTGATAAACAGTACAGAAGTAATAGATACTAAAGAATTTGAAAATTTAACGTTTATTAATGATTATCACACTAACATATTAGCCGTGAGGCTGATATGTCAACAGAAACTGTCACTGTGGTTTTCCTTTGCTATAACAGCTCAGCACCATTATGAATTTGTAGTGCAATTGGTTTATAAGACTGGTAATGATTACAAAAGCTGGTTTGTTTCTAAACATTACCAACAGTTTAGAGATTTGGAAAAAAATCTTAAAAAAGAAATACCAGGTATAATGACATCTATAGTTGATCTACCACAAAAAGATAAAATGGATCAAGGTTTTGAAGACAGTCAAGACGATGATGTACTCAATCCCAAAAAAAATAGAATCTTAATTAAGGAAAAATTGAGGTTGTCCTTGAGAGGCTACCTACGAGTATTGATAAATGTGCCAGAGATTGTACATTCGAATTCATTTCAGAGTTTTATCAAAAGTGAAAGAGTTAGTTTGACCGAGAACGACAAGGCCGATTATCAAGAAAGAATGAAATTAGAAGAAACGATATTGAAAACTCAATTGGAGTTTCAGAATCAAACCACTAAAGTTATGGCTGTTCTTAGTAAAAACTTTGAGGATTTTAAAAATAATTTGATAGTCAACCCAAATGCCTTAACTAATCTTTTTGATGAAATTGGCCAGACATCAAGTATAAAAAATGCATCACCATTTTTGAAAATATTCAATGAATGGTGTAAGCTTGAAATAAGTGCAACTGTATATCAGACGTTTTTAAGTCGAGATTATTCAAATGAATGGTTCAAAAAAGTCAAAAAATTTCATAATTTGTTTCCCTACACTTTAGTTTATGGAATCTTGAAGTACACCAATCCAATGAAAATAATTACAAAAATGATCAACTTATTATTGATAAGTTTTCCAAAATTACCTTCTTTTTCCTACTTGAGAAAGAATACAAATGATACTTCTAATGCTTCCAACAGTTTACTTTCGATGATTTTTATTATGCTTTTAAATGAAGATATAAGTGATTACGAAAAGGAAATAACTTTGTTAGAAAATAAATTGGAAAATTTTAGATCTTATACAGAGAAACTAAAGAAGTATTCAGAGCTTGATTCTTTAGATGCAGAAGCTATTCAAGATGAAGCATTGACAAATGAGACAGATTTGTTACTTACTATTTTATCTACAACAAAACTTGAACCCAAAATTTCGCCGGATGAGCCTTCTTTGTTAAACATTATACAATCATTCAAGTATCATTGTGATCTTCAAGAAAGTAAACATTTGAATAATTCAATGTTGTATTTGAATTTGAAACAGTACTTGCAAATTCAAATTAAGAAAAGGGATAAAAACGTATTTAAAAGGTTATGGCAGGAACCGGAGTTGGTTGAGTTAATAAAAAAGCTTTTAGAAATATTTTATCAACCATTGATTGATGTTTTTGCTAAGTCAGACATGCATTTGGTTTTCAAATCATTTCAAAAATTTTTGGATGATTTATTTTCCACAGTAGACTTGATAAACAATGAAGAAATATATTATTTAAGCTCCTTTGAAATTTATGAAAAGTTAAAAATGCTACTTGACGAACATGAAGAAATAATTTGGCTTTTTATTCATAACGTCTATAAAAACGATGAAGACAAGTTGTTTTTGGGATTGATAAATTGGATCAAGAAATTTTTAGATTTGATCAGAATAAAAAATGTGAAAGAAGATGTTGTTAAGTTACATTTGAATTCAGCTCAAATAATTGACAAGGATTTATTTTTCAAGCAATTGAATTCTAGAATTTACAAAATAACCCAAAAAAGAAAATTATTTAAAAACTACCATCAAGAAAAAGCCGGAGATTTGAATGATATTGATACAGATTGGAATGCAATGAATGATCAAATTTTTGGTGATTCGAACGGTATAGATTTTGGATTATCGAATGAAGATATCGAAGAGTTCAATGATATAAATGCCGAGGAAGAATTGAATACGTCTCATTCAAAGCTAGACGAAAAATTGCTTCGGAGTCTACATGCGTTGGAACACCTAGAAGATTATGGAACTAGTGAGTTAGATAAAATTGAAATTAAGCAAGAATTGATTAGAATTTTAAATCTTATACGTTTGCATTAGTTTGTGTATTTCGAAATTGTTTCATCCTTTTTAGATTAGGTGTATAATTCAAGCTCTATATGTCGCTCTATCCATGAGAGAAATTCTTTCCAGTACCAAAAGGTCCATGGCTTTTTCTTGAAGAAACATAATATTTGTCCCACTTATCAATTCTATTTTTAAATGCCTAAAATACAAATTATCTCAAAATCTATCAATCGACAAATAATAACCTAAAAGTAGATGATAAGTCAGTGTAAAGAAATGGATGTATCTTCACAAAATATTCAATTTCAAGTTTGTGATTAAATGTAAATCATGTTGACAATAGTTCAAGAAGTAGTATTTGATCTAACAGTTCAGTAGAAACTATAGATTGAAGAATTTACCATTTCGGTATCAAAGACATTAAAGAGTAATGTTCAAAAAACCTCACAAAAAAATATGATGATTCTTTATTTAATTTGACTTGCTATATTCTTCCTCTTCTGTTTGTGATATCTCTTTAGCCTCACCGCCAATATTTTCAAGCAATTCTGAAACCACCCAAGACAAGTCGTGATTGTGAGCTCCGACTACACTGATTGTATTAAGATTGAATTCCATGTGCGGGTAACTACCTAATTTAACTTGACCAAAACCATATCTATCTGTACAACGTTCTTGTAAATTTGTTAAATATGGAGCCAATTTCACTTCATTTGTTTGAGTCAAAACATACCTTCTAGTTAAATTTGAAGATATTATTCTGTCTTTTAGTATTGGTTCCAAAGTGTGAAGTAATTTTGTAAATAATTGAGGCACTCCTGGTAACACATAAACTTGTTGATTCAACTCTACTATCGGAAACCATAATTTATCATCTACAAAATATTTTCGAACCGTTGTATTGCAATCAACTGATGCAGTAGGAATGGTTGCCATCCTAAGATATGCCTCTACTTGTTTCTCATCCAATTCTTTTAAATATTCACCTCTAAGTTTATTCATTCTCTTAACAACATTTTGATCTAAAACACAATTCACTTTAAAATAATCACTAATCACCTTGTACGTAATATCATCATGAGTGCTACCCAAACCTCCGGAAGTGACTACAAAATCTAATTGATTATCTTTCACCAATATATCTAAAGATTGAATAATTTCTTGTTCATCATCTCCACATACAATAGTTTTTTTCATAGGGATTGATAAGTTGTTGAAACAAAATTTTGAAAAGTTGTACGAGTTAGTGTCCAAAATTTTCCCATTCAATATTTCATCTCCAATTATTAAACAACCAGCGTTTCTTATCGGACGTTGCGTCAATTTGTCAATTTGTTTAGTCATTTTAAAACCTTGTTTGAGATTGATATAGTTTTTTTGCATGTATTGTCACTAATGAATTTTCAACAAATCCAAGTTTTTGATTTTAAGTGGTATGAATGACTATACTATACATTCAAGTATAAGGCAATAACGATAAGTATAAAGTAATAACGACTTTCAAAAGCAACTGACTTCCAGAAATTAAAGTTGGAGTGCGATATTTTTCCCTTTTTTTTGTTTTGAATTTTCAACCTATGCGGTAGTAGCTTTACATATGTAATAATCGATAAATTTTTAATAAGATGATAATAAGACCCTCACCATCTTATTTCTGATGATTATTAGACTAAATTCTAACATTTAAACCACTGTGATAGATTCGATCAGATGTAATGACTATGAGTTTTTGCCATACAAATGAAAAACAGATACATGTTGAATTACGTAATAAATAACAATAATTACATAATCTATTCATTTGGTGTGAATGATATAGTAGTTTGATATTCATATAATTCAACTTCGATATCAATTAAATACATAACATTATAGATTGATTCTATCAGTTTTTACTACACTTTATTTCAACAATTTAACCTTTGGTTTTTTTTTTTAATAATTGATGGATTATATTTTAAACGAGGAAATAGTTGAAATCGATGAAGTTTATTCAAAGTTTAGAGATTTATGTAATAATCCTGATAATTCAATATCATTAGACACAATGGATTCAAAATTTTAAATTGGAGATTATTTATACTATTTCGTTCGGATGCTTCATTTCCAGATTTATTCGATTTCAAATCTTTATTATTCAAATATATATCATCAAGAAAAGTATCTAATGAATATCATCATTTTGAGTTTATAACAACAAAAGGAAACATCAAAACATTTTTTTCAAAACATCCGAAATAAAGTAGAACAAAACACACATTGTTAACATCATGGCCACAGCTATTTGGTTTAAATATTTCTACTCTTTTGTTTAAATCCGTAATTAGGTTATAACTTTTTCAGCTGGATGTTTTAAATTTTTAGCTTTGTTCTAAGCTCTGATCGTAGTATCAAATAATTCAAATGCCATTCGTGAATCAATTTCAGACAAGCTTTAATGCTTAATATCAGTAAATTTGAGCATCAACCAGTGTAACTTATCCGATAATGACAGTTTTAAACATTTGAAATTTTACACGTCGCCTTGAATGGAACTCAAACCGATAAACTTATTTGCCAGGTACATTGGTTGATTCCAACTAAATAATCTTAAACTTCCTTCTGTTCCAACGAGCTAATCTTAACTTCCTTCTTATTCGATTAGCCGCATGATCATAAGCTTATAATTTAGTCAATAACATGTTATTCAAAAAAAATTGCTGATCAAACTTAAGTTTTAACTTGCCTATCAACAATGCAACAACATATCATATCAAAAAATGGACTTTAATCTTTAAAACTTAAAATAGTTACCAATTGAGGATAACAAGATGATCAATTTAAAAACTTGAATATAAAATGAATATCAAAATGCAAGAGTAAATGAATAAGCAAAGTATAACTCACAATTGAAGTTGAACCAGTAACCTTTAACTTGATGTCGTATGACCAAGGTTATTCTAGTAGAAAAGGTGGTGACTATTCTAACCGAGGTTATGGATCAAGATCTTCTTATGGTAGTGATAGAAGAGGTGGTGGTGGCTACCGAGGATCAAGAGATTATGGTTCTAGATCAAGTTATCCATCATCAAATGCAAATTCAGCTGCAAAAGATGAATTGTATAAAGCTAGAACCGAAAGAAATTGTGATAATTCAATTTTCATTGGTGATATACCTTTTGACTGTTCATCAAAAGATGTTGAAAATATTTTCAAGAATGAATTTAATATTATTCGTGCTGATATTGTCACCAATAGAGGACAGTCAAGAGGTATGGTTACTGTTGAGTTTGCATCCAAAGATGATGTCAAAGGTGCTATAAATATATATGATAGACATGAATATCGAGGTAGAGAAAATTTTGAAAGACAGGATTATCTACCACTACAAGACAAAGGAATATATAAGATTGGTCATCAAAAAAGTATCGGACTGTTTAAGTTTGGCCCAATTAATAAGATTTTTAATGATTTGGGTGCAAATTATGGTGCAACCTTTTACACACCAATATCAACTTTTAAAAACTAGTTGCATCGATCATAAAGAAAATAATTATAGAGATAAGTTAAAAACATTAATATATATGAGAATAATCAAATAATAATTAAATGAATAACAAAGGTTTATATTATAATTGTGTGAATCTCAAATGTAATTTCAAATTTTCAATAAAATGATGAAATTTATTTAAAAATTTTTCGAACATTGAAATTTCAATTGTTGGTTCCTCAATTCTATTCCATTAGGTATTGATAAATTATTAAGAAAAACTGTGGGATAATCATTATTTCCCATATCAAAGTCATTTAAAATATCATCAAATTTGTTTGAATTTTTCAGGATAGATTTGTAAAATAATAATTCTAATGTTGTTTCATCAGTTGATAATCTTAAAACTGGTTTGTCAGCAAATGATGAAGTTTTAGTGAATGGTTTAAATGATTTATCAATTGCTTTAGCGTTTGTTGTTCTTATTTTCGGATTATGAATAGGTTTGATTGGTTATTCCGATGATTGACTGTTTGGTAATAGACCTGTATATTTAAAAGTTTCAACAAGTAAGTCAGATTTTCGTTTATATGTTGGTGGATCAACTTTTAGTTTTGATTTCTAAAACAATTTTTTCAATTTTGATTCTTTATCATGGTACGATAGAGATTTTGAATAATTATCCAACGTCTTTGAGGGTGATTAAACTGAGGATTCAATCGGTTTGATTTCTGGTTTGATCGGTTCTTTTAATTTGGTAAATTTATTTTTTTCAAATTGTGGTACTTGGTTTTCTGGTTCATGGTTTGAAGTGGTTGATTTGGTTTTAGTTTCAAATAGTCTTCTATCAATTTTTTTTAGTTTCCAATCTTCTGGTGATTCAGCTAATGCTTGTAATAACTTTTGACTTGGAGGTGCACCTCGTACACACAATTCACGTTGTGATTCAGGAGTTGGTTGATAATATAGTTGTTCATCTGTTCCAAATTTTGTGGCATCGCAGAATTTCGATAATCTTGATTCTTAAACTAATGGAGGTGGTGCAGTATCATTTGATGTTGATGTTTCATTTGATTTATATTCTTGTGCAACGGCGGATTGGGTTTGATCAAATGAACCGAGAGACATATATTTTATTGTATTATTCAATCTGGATAATGGTGTTGTTTTTCTTACAGGTTTATCATGTTTTGATTTGGTTACAACTGGATTTTCATAATCGGATGTTTCAGATTTGATGGATTCAACATCATGAAATAATAATTCACCAATAGCTAAAGGAGTAATAGTTGATACGGAATCAAATTGTTTGAGTGTTGAGAATGAATCGTTTGATTGACAATCTAAAGTTGAAGTAAGTTTATCTTCAATTGGTTTAACAGATGATTTATTTTTGAAAGCATCGTTGAAAGTGAAACAAATTCAGGTAAAGATTGATACATTATTGAAAATAAAAATGGTAATGGGGGAAGAAATATATTATTATTTGTGAAATATGGTTATTTATGTTGCAAAAAACATATAACAAAAATAATATAGTCGTGTGAAAATTCCAAATTTTGCAACCCATGGTAATCTGAAACTTATCCCGTTACTAAATCATAGACCAAATAGAATCTAACCATTCTTGGCACTCCTGATTACTAGTTTATAACACTAAAAGTAAACATCAAAACACTTTTTTCAAATCATCCAAAATAAAGTAGAACAAAACACACATTATTAACATCATGGCCACAGCTATTTGGTTTAAATCTTTCTACTCTTTTGTTTAAATCATTAATTAGATTATAAAGTTTTCATTTTCAGTGTTTTGACTTTCTAGCTTTGTTTAAAGTTTGTTCGTAGTATCAAATTATTCAAATTCCATTTGTAAATCAAATTCAAACAAGTTCAAATTCCTAATTTCTATTACTCATAAGTAAATTTGAGCATCAATCCGCGTATTGTATTTTTACATAGTTGTAGCCATTTTGTACTACAGAATGAGGCAGCTAAACAAAAAAAAAAAGTAATAATATTTCCAAAGATCAATTTATGAAGTTTACAATTCATTATAAATGTTTTGTTAATTGTAAAAGAGTCTATCATTTTCATTAATCGAGCATCTAAATGATGCATTCAGATTAGAAGCGTTGATCCAAATATCGAAATATAAAAGTGAAAGGCTTTCATCACATTTTGACAATAATGTTTTAATTCAGCAAAATCACATCTAGCACTCATTCAAAGTTGACGTCACAACGATAACACCCATAAAAAATATCTGACACGTAGAACGTTAATTTCATGAAGTATAACTATTATTATTATTAAAAGTGAATTTCTGAAAAAGAAAACCATGGGGTTTAGTGAGCTCTGATGATTTTAGTTATCAATATTCAAGCAAGGGTTCCAACAATACATAATTCGATAAAGATTATACTTCATATCCCGTTTGATGTAAAGATGAATAGACAAAACAAGAAATTAAAATATTAACCGTGCATGGTTGTGATATCAAACATTTGAGGTTTTGTATTTTTTTTTTTTTCTCTTTCAAAAAATATTTCTAATCAACAACTAATTTTTTTTCTTTCCATCCAAAGATAGGGTTTTCTATTATTAATACTGTATTCAAGTCAAAGTTTACTTATAACTCCGTTCACCTAAATGGGAAACAGCCCGTCCAAAAATGATCCCCTACCGAAGTCATCTTCAAATTCTTCAAACGGCAGCTCATCAAATGCCATAAGTGCAAGCCTAGATTTAGATCAAGATGAGAGTACTTCTGCGCTATCGCAGATTAAATCTAGAAATGTGAAAGAGTGTAAAAAAGATAATAGAAACATAGTTGAGGCTATCGACATCGATAATAGCAAGAAAAACAAAGTTAATTTAAATTCAAAGCAAGATGTTTCTGATTTTTCAAATTACACTACAAAACCAGGTCAAAATGATTCAAATGAGGTAGGATCGTTAGATTTTGATTCAGAATTAAACTTGCTCAACTCAACAGCAATTAACAATCAGCAGAATCTATCTTCATCATTAGATTCACTGGATACAACCGTAACATCACCAGTATTCACGACAAGTGGCCATGAGTTGAAAGATGAAGAGCTGCTACTGTCTTTTAATTCCAGTCCTGGTAATACTAAACAAAGTTTGGATAATTTTTCTGTTTTGAAAAAATTGGACTCAATTGCTGAAAGTCCACTGTTGGAAATAAACCAAAATCTGAAAATTTTATCGAAAAAGAACTATATTAAACCAAGTAAGAAAAATGCGGTACGAATGAGTCAAAATCAATCCAGCAGCTCAACAAATTTGTCAAATTCTCCCCCATTAATTCCTTCTAAGAAATTTGAAGTTGATATTGATGGTATTATACAAAAGTTGTTAAATGTCAAAAAGAGATCCCCCACACGTAATTCGAAAGATAAATTTTGTATAGATTCATCTGATTTGAAGTTTATTTTGGGTAAAAGTAGACAAATTTTTTTGGAACAGCCAACTTTATTGAGACTTTCCCCATCCGTTAAGATTGTTGGAGATATTCATGGTCAATATCACGATTTAATTAGAATTTTCAATTGTTGTGGTTATCCTCCTCATTCAAATTATTTATTTCTTGGAGATTATGTCGATCGTGGTGAGAAATCTTTAGAAACCATAGTGTTATTGCTTTGTTATAAAATCAAATATCCAGAAAATTTTTTCATGTTAAGAGGTAATCATGAGTCTGCAAATATCACAAAAATTTATGGTTTTTATGACGAATGCAAAAGAAGATTGAATAGTAATAAACTTTGGAAAAATTTTGTTGATGTTTTCAATACTTTGCCAATTGCAGCTACAATTAATGACAAAATATTTTGTGTACATGGAGGTCTTTCACCAGATTTGAATAATTTTGATCAAATCGAAAATATAAAGAGACCAACTGATGTTCCAGACAAAGGTTTATTGGCAGATTTACTTTGGTCGGATCCTGATCCACTGGTTAAAAATTTTTCATTAAACAATTGGCCAAAAAATGATCGTGGTGTGTCTTATACTTTTGGTAGAAAACATGTTGAATATTTCTGTTCAAAATTTAAATTGGATTTGATTGTTAGAGGACACATGGTTGTTGAAGACGGTTATGAATTTTTTAGTCGACGTAAATTGGTAACTGTTTTTAGTGCACCGAATTATTGTGGTGAGTTCAATAATTTTGGTGCGGTCATGAGTGTTGATAAAAATCTTTATTGTTCATTTGAACTTATTAAACCTAATTAGATTTTTATTATGTTTTGTTATAAATAGGAAATATATATTTGATTAGTAATTGAATCCTATAATATGTCTTGTTAAATTTAAAAAACTAAAAATATAATATTAGAGCTAATAGACAATAAAGATATGATACTGTCTAAACAGTAAACTTAGTTATTGTATTTTGGAGTTTTGTCTATATTCAAATTATGTTTAAAAGTACTTACTCTTCTCTAATATTATAAAGAATTGGTATTAAGCAAAATGATGACTTTGAGTAGTATTATAGTTTAAACCTATAAATTTTAACATTTTACTTGAATTGTTTGTATGACTTAGGGAGAAATTAAATAAGTTTAAGTACAATGTATATATATATTAAAATCACGATGTATAAACTAATTTTTTTTCTTTTTTAATAAATTAATAATTCCTGAAAAATTTAATAATTTCTTGTATCTAACGATATAATAAAGAACCAAACAAAATCCAATATTGAAAAATATGTAAACAAAAAAGAACCCAATATTTCTCCATCTATAAGAATACTTCACACCAATAGTCAACAAAAATTCATCTGCATTTGAATATGAACAATAACCACAATTAGATGTATCATTTGGATTTGACAAATAACCACCATTCATATTCACAAAAGAACCAGCAAATTCTTGACATGTTTGACCAGCTGGTGAATTAAAAACAGCCAATTCTTTTTCACTACAATGAATTTCTCTACCATGTAAAAATGAACCAACTAAATTTTGAATAAAATATGTGTAAGGTGAAACTTTATTCATAAATGTCCAAAAACCAGGCATTAAATTAGTTGGTTGAACAACACCTGAAAATGCAACAATGAAAGTATATAAGAAACTGACAATAACAGCAGCAGATTCTAAATCAGGTGCAATGTACAAAATCATTAAACCAAAAGACACAGCAAAACCTTGTAAGAAAATACCTTGTGTAAAATAAAACATTCCAGAATGCAGTGCAACTGTATCAACTTGAGTTGGAAAATATAATGAAACAAACATAAATGCAGCACCAATCAATAAATAAGGCATCTCATTTAAAATTTGAGCAATAATCATCAATGACCAATGATAAGTGTTGGATAATTTTTCTCTAACTTCAAATAAATCACGACCAGTTATAGCTTTTTCTTGAATTTGATTAATTACTGGAGCAGATACAACAACCGATAAAAATGCACAAAACATACCATTTTGTGAACCAACTTTTGTATGTTTTATACCAAAAAAGGTGAATCCAATAAATAAACCAGATACTGTCATTAAAAATATTTTAGCTGCAATATAATTTGGATCACGGAAAAAAGTGATTGCATTTCTTTGACAAACATAACGAAATTGATAAAAATAATTGGTTGCATATTTTTGAGCCAATTTTTTATCAGTTGAATCAGTTGTTGAATTTTGTCTTGATTCTTCAATTAATTGATCTCTTTTAGAATCTGTTTGCACTTTTTCATTTGAATTTTGCCAAATATCAAACCAATTAAAAGTGGTTGCAGCAGTAGCACCAGCACCAATAGCTTCTAAAATATATTCAGCTGGATTTTCATTATCATCACATTTTCTTGCACCATTTCTTTCAAAATAATCTAAAATTACTCGTGATCTCTTTCCAATATCACCAAAATATACTGTTTGACCACCTTTTCTCAATAATAATAATCTATCAAATTCTTCAAATAAAGTAGCTGATGGTTGATGAATGGTACACAATATTGATTGACCAGCATTAGCTAAATCACGTAATAATTTAACAATTGCCCAAGCAGATTGTGAATCTAACCCAGATGTTGGTTCATCAAGGAAAAGTAATAATGAAGGTTTGGCTACTAATTCAACACCAATTGATAATTTTTTTCTTTGTTCAACATTTAAACCATCACCCATTTTACCAACAATAGCATCAGCATACCATCCCATATCTAACACATTTATAATTTTTTCAACATAAGCTAATTTTTCTTCATCACTAACATCATTTGATCTTCTTAATCTAGCTGCAAATTGTAATGATTCTCTAACTGTGACTTCAGATACATGTATATCTTGTTGTTGAACATAACCAGTTCTTCTACTAAATGACATATCAATAGCTTGACCATTAACCAACATATCACCAGTAATTACACCAAAATCAATTCTTTGAGCAAGTGTATTCAATAAAGTAGTTTTACCAGCACCAGATTCACCCATTAATGCAGTTAAAGTACCAGGTATACAATATCCACTTACATCATCCAATAATTTTCTTTCTTTACCATCATAAGGAATCACATAATCAACATTTTTCCAAACAAAAATATCTTTAACTTTCAAATCTTTATCATCTGGTTGAACTTCAGGTTTTAATTTATCTAAATCAGTTGCTGCAGGACCTTCTTCAATATCACCTTCTTTTTTCTCTGATGGCATAACTATATGATCTGGAATTTTTCCTTTCAAATATAACAATTTATCACCACCACCACTAATTGGTTTTATATATTCAGTACCAAGTGCATTGATTGCAAGGAAAAAAGCTAAAAATCCAATTAATATACCAAAATTTCTCCAAACATGTGAAAAACTATAAGTATATGATAATTTCAAATAACGATCACCTAAAACCCAACTTTGACCTGTTACTGCACCAATAAATGAGCATGATTGTTCTCCAGATGCCAAATTTTCATATCCAGGACCAGAAGGTATAAGATAATTACCAGTACATTCCATATGACGACCATGGAATTCAGAAGCAATGATTGCTTCAAATGCATAAAGAACTGGATTAATATATGATATCCATTTGAACCATGGATGCATTGATGGACGTTGAATCATATAGGAAGAATACATCAATGAAGCCAAAACTAAAACACCACCCATTGCATTTGCACCAGCGACAGATTTGTTGATAGCAGCAACAGCTTGAAACATTGCACCCATAGTTAAATGTAATAAAACAATAAATAAATAACAAAGGAAAAATTTACCAGCTTCTCTTTTCAAATTTGATAAAAAATATAAAATGATGACAAAGAAAACATTAATGATCAAACTAACTGGTATTGACATAACAAAATTTGAAAGTGCATCTGCTGATGGATGAAACATTGAATAATTTTTTTGTTTCATCAATATTGGTCTACTACTAAATGAAGCTGAAATTTCTGCCAACCCCATTAATGACATAAACAAAACTGCAAAAAATATAACACCACCTCTTGAAAAAGCACCAGCCACATCATCAGGAGTATTATAATATAATGAACCTGCAACAAATGCTTGAGAAACACCAGCACCCACAAGAGTTATTGTATAAGCTTTATCACCCACAATTCTGTTGTAACTTCTTATTGCACATAATCTCAATTGTTCAAAATATGAAACAGTGAATGGTGAAGATTTTCTAGCTCCTTTCATCTTTTCTTGATGTATAGATTCATAATAAAGTTTTCTAGTTTCATCTTGATCAATTTGATTATTGTAATCTTGAATTTCATTAATCATTCTATTATAATGTTTTGAATTTAACCAATAATTTTCAAATTCTTCAGCAGTTTGTGGAACTTTATTTTCCCATCCTTCTTTAGCAAATCTACCGATTGGATCTGTAATAGCAGTTAAAAATTCAGCTGTTGTTTGTCTTTGAGGACATTCCCAACCCATATCTTCAAAATACTTTTTAGCTTCATTAACAGGACCAAAATAAATTTGTTTACCTTTATACAATACAGTTACTTTATCAAATGTTTCATAAATATTTTCACCAGCTTGATAAATTGTAACAAAAGCTGTTGTTTTTAATAATTTTGTAGAAGTTCTAATAGCTTGTGCAAATTCCAAAGCAGTTGAAGCATCCAATCCTCTTGTTGCATTATCCCAACAATATATTGAACCATTACAAGCTAAAGCTTCAGCTATAGAAACTCTTTTTCTTTCACCACCTGAAACACCTCTAATAAAATCATTTCCAACTTTTGTGTTATAAGTATGTCTCAAACCAAAAACTGTTGCTAAAATTTCCTTTTTAGCATCGATAAATTGTTTTCTAGTAACACCATTTATTCTTACATTTGGAGTTTTACAACCTATTGCAAAAGATAATGTTTGATCAACAGTCAAATGAGGAAAATGAACGTCCAATTCAGGATTGTAAACTAAATCATTTTTGAAAAATTTTATCATTTCATCTTGTGGTAATCCATCATATTTAATATCACCTTCAACACCTTTATAAAGATCAAAATCAGTACCTGAAATAGATTTTAAAAAAGTTGTACAACCTGCACCAGGTCTACCTAATACCAAAACAGTTTCACCAGGTTTTGCATAACCATTTAAATTATTTAAAATTTTCTTTTTTGGTGTTTTTAATTTTGAAATTAAAGCTTGAATACCACCAATAGGACCTTTCAATAAATCAACAACCGTTGGTACAACAGCAAACGATTCATCAGTACCATAAACTGATAAATCTTGAAAAGTAATCCCACTTTTTCTTAATACAATACCTTGTTTTTTAGCAAAATAAACAAAATGAGCTAAAATTTTACTCAAATCAAATTCATCTAATTTTAATTGAAATTCACCTTCTTTGTTTGTAATTTGTCTTGAAATTTGTCTTGAAATTGAATCAAATTTTGAATCATATTCATGATTAGAAATGGCTGTTATAGTTTTTCTTAAATTATTTTCATTATCATAATCATTATCTTCATTTTCGTATGGTGTTAATGAACCTGAGTTATCATTTTGACTTTTCCCTCTATATTCATCAATCGATGAGTTATTTGAATCTGAATTATCAGTTTCCATTATTAATTAATGATATATGACAAATTGATTGAATTAATTAAATGAAAAAAAAATTGAAATAATAATTGATTAAAAATATATCAAAATGTAAGATTTGAAAGAAATGAAAATATATTTATAAGATTATAATAATAAATTTCAAAATTTCATAATCTCATCGATGTGATTTTTTATTATTATGATTATGTTATAATTAATAAAATATATTATTTCTATTTTAAAATGATGTCAAAGCAAACCACAAAACACTAAAACTAAAACCAAAACATTGGGTCAACCAAAAACCGTATCAATACTAAAAACTAAACTATTAAAACCCGTAACCAAAAACGGATGGAAAGAAATTTTTTTACTTGGTGGTGAGTACCTTTACCAGCCGTAGAAAATATAAGAAATTCGCATTTAGGGTTTTACATTTTGTTAATCCCTAACTCCTTTTCTCTTCCTACAATTTTATGAAACAATTTTAATCAATGTGCGGATTTAACAATGTAAATTTAATGTAAATTTAATGTAAATTTAATTATATACCCGCTTTTTTAAATTGAGAAAATCTTTTTTCCAAGATCTAGAATTAACTTTGTTGTTGTTGTTGTTAATCATCTACCATATATAATTGAGATTTCGAGGATGATTATTTAATGTGCCACAACCTATCAAATAATATATGTATATATATATACTCTTTTATATATGCTTTGATTAAGAATTTCTTTGATTAAGAGCTTTTTTCAAAGTATTTTAAGATGTAATTATATGTTAATTATATAAAAATATCCAAATAACTAGTGAAATCTATAATTGGATGATTTATTTAATAATAAATGATGTAAATAATCACTATGAATCAGTAGCTTTATATTTGCAACCATTGTTATTGGAATAACTTTGAAATTTTTGCAACTTTAAATAAATTTTTAAATTATTTTGCAACAATTTTTTTTTTATCGTAAATTAAACCAAAAATGTATTTTTTTATTTCTTTTTTTCTCTCTCTATTGAATCTTTAATTGTATAAATATACTTATATACTTATATACCTATATTGAGCTTGAAAGATTTCTCCTTGATTTTGTTTAAGAGAAAGTATACTTTGTGAAATACATACCAAGAGTAATCAAAATGTTGTTTTAAGTGCGACGGGTTTATTTAATATTAATTACAACTATACCTACGTTTCAAATGGGGAGATGAGCTACCGTCAATACTTCTACCATTATCATCGTATTTCAATCTATTACTATGGTAATTTTCATTAATTTTCATCATTTTTGAAGCATCAAATTTTGTTTTATCTATGTTTTTCATATCAAACTTTTGATTCATTATTTCTTCTTCACTATCGTCATATTCATCATTAGATTCCATTTCATCATCTTCATTATTGATATCTTCCATCTCATCACCTTGCTCATAAGTTTCTTCTTCTTCTTCTTCTTCTTCATAATCGTCATATTCCTCTTCTTCCTCGTGGTCATCATTTATTTTAATAAAATGTATTCTTTTAGAATCTGTGAAATCATGAGCTGTATTTTTTCCCATTAAATCAATTAATTGAATGTAATATAGATTTAAAACATCATTAGCATATTTAATTTGGCAATAAATGGATTCATTTTCATCAAAATGATATTCAGAATTGTTTGACATTCGTTTTTGAACTTGTTGTTGTTGTTGTTGCTGTTGTTGTTGTTGTTTACCTGGAATACACCTCCAATCAATTCTATTTAAAAAATCCAACTCCAAACAATTCAATTCACTTATTGCAACACCTCCAACTTTTGCATAATGGTCATTAGTATAGAAAAAATCTTCCAAAGACTTTTGAGCAATCATGGTTGCCACCAATAAAAATCTATGAACTGTCCAAGAATTCAACGTGAAAAAAGGTTGATATTGATGAGATAGTAGATCGATATAATATATCGTTGTTAATAAAGTTGCTGGATTGAAATTATTAAATTTTGTTAGTCTTGTTAAGTACGTAGATGTTGAAATTGTTGGTGGCACTCTTGAATGGTATCTTGTAAGCAAACTGTTCGTATTACCTTTCGAATTATTGGATGTAGTGCTTGGTGGACAAGATATTGAAGTTGGGACTGATTTATCATTTAAGGTAATTAACGAATGCAACATTCTTGAGATTAAACTTATTAAAGAATCTATTGGACAATCCATGAAGTTCAATGATAAGTTAATTGTTATCAAATCTTGTACCGAATCATGGGATTTTTTGTTTTGATTGTACGATGATATGTTTGATGAATCTTTTCCGGAATTCCAATCATTAAATTCATTATTCTGTTTCAAATTTTGGTTTTTAAAGTTACGAGATTGCTGATTTTTATAAATAATTTCTACTTTATTTTTAACGGGTAGATCCTTTATATTATCTTTTTGATACTGTTCATCAGCTTTTATTAAATTTTGTTTGACAATGGGTTGTTGTGTTTTGAAGTCCTTCACGAAATACGGTTTTAAATATCTTTGATAAACTTCTGACAGTCGTAACTTTGGGTTTTGTTGGCCAAAATTGTTTGATTTCAGTTTAACATATTTAGATAAATAATGATCATGTTCAAGATCTATAGTTGTAAAATTGTTGATTTTCATTTGACTAGAAACATTTGATTCTTTGTTCGACTGTGAATAATTATCTAGCTTGCCTTTTAGCTTTTTAAAATATAATTCATGATCAAAACTGGTGATTTGTGCTGAGTTTTCAAAATCACAAACATTACTGTCCTCTTTATTTGAATGGACTTGTTTGAAAAATTGTTCATTGGTTTTAAAATTGGTGGAATCATTTTCATTATAATTTAGTAGTGGGTTCAAATTTGGGGTTGTCTGGATCGATGTTGTAGACATAATAGCAGGGTGTTTCAAAATATAAACTATATCATCTGAATTCTAATAACGTATAGACTATTTGTAATAATAATGAACAATTGATAGGTGTAATATATAGTTAAAACTCGACTTTTTAAAACCACGGGTACTTGATGATGATTAATAATAATAATTTATGATGGATTAAATATAATTGTTTTTTAAAAGATAAACCACCACACCAAACTAAAACACAATGAATGATTATAAAAAAACCTTGTAATAATAATAATAAACTGGTGTTGTTAAAAAAGTTAGATGTTGTATATATTTATAATACCACTGAATAAATAATCGGAACAATCAGAAGGAATAAAGAAATGGAAAAAAAAAAAACAAAAATCGAAAAACGAAAAACGAAAAACGAAAAGATGATAAACTAACTAACTAATAATAATTACAAATATTAATTTACAGGAATGTTCATATTAAGAGCGATTTGATTCATCAGAGGGTATTCATAACAATTAAAACCACTTTTTAAAGTTGAAAAGTTGAATAATTTGTAGTTTTTTTTGATGTTGGATTTCATTTAAAGAAAAACGTGTTGAAATTCGCATATTAAATATTAATGGAGTGTTGTGGTTGTAGTAGTAACTAGCGCAGGGCCAATTATATATAATACGACGATGGTATTAAAAAATATTTTAGCTGCTAGAAACGGTGGAGTTAAATGCTTAAGATTTTAAACGACATCTCTTCAATTATTACCCGAATGTACAAAGAATCAAAGAAAAAAAGAGGCGTACTTTCTTAATCTTGTGTGAGTTTGAACAACGTGGGGTCCTTTATCGCTCACTCAAACTTAAAACTTAAATTTTAAAAAATAATTGAAAATAAAAATAAAAAGAAAAAAAATCCAGCGCTACCGATTTTTATAAGTCTTGAAATTTATGCCTTGAAATATGAATCTAATATATTATATGATTACATTTAAATAAACTATCGAAATATACTATGATTCTACACTCAATTTCTAAAACAGCAAAAAGACAATTGGGGGTTTATATTTCCTATATATTAACGCTGCCCCAAGTTTCGATACTTAGAATTCAATAATGCTTGTAAGATATGAAATCAAACGTTATATGGTGGTTATGGTGCCCTTTAATAGGACTAGTTCTTCTTAAAGGGCTACAGATCAGCTTCCAAACTACTGGTACTGATTTAATGGAATCAACAACCAGTGGTTATATATTCAAGATCAAAAATATAAAGATCAACGGTTATATCTCAAGTTCACACGACGTTTTTACTTTTGTAACTCAATATTATTATTTTTTTTTGGTTGAAAAAAAATCTTAATCTATCAAACTAAACCAAGAAATATACCTTAGACATATAAGATAACATTGCATTAGTTACTATCCCAATTAATTTTAAGATTAAAATAGTTATGATATAAAATTACTTCACTAATTAGTTACTATGATAAATATTAAAAAAAAGCGCGTGGTGGCATTATTTACTTGTATTTTATTTATTGCATTATTGTTGACATTAAATTTTTTAACTGAGCCAAATAGATCATCTTCTGTAGATAATGATTCGAATTTAAACACCAAGTTGTCATTGAATGAAGTCTTCAGGTTATATTTCAATCAAGACAATAAATTAATTCCTCAAATTCGAACAATTATTAAATCATCTGAAGAATCAAATTTAAATCTGGAGGAAGAATTAATTTATAAAAAGACAATAATTGAAAATAAAAATCATAATTACAAAAAGTTGATTTATAAATTAGATTCTCATCAAGAAATATCAGATGCAAATGAAGAAAATAATAAAGATAAAGTATTAGTTTTATCATTGATAAACAATAAAGAATCTTATGGATCTTCAGGTAGAAACTTTAATAAATTTATGAAATCGATTTTAACGATTACAGAAGATCAAAATTTTGCAATATCATTTGGAATTTTATGTAATACAGAAGAAGAATTTAAAAATATTGAAGAATATTTAGATTCCAATTCAAATCAAAAAGAAATTGCTAATACTATATCTCAAATTAATTTATTATATGCACCATTTTTGGAATTTGATCAAGATGATTCTGAAAATGAAATAGATCGAGAAAATCGTCATTCAAATCATTTACAAAGAAAAAGAAGAAGATTGCTTGCAAAACTTCGAAATTATTTGGTTTTTGAAACTTTGACTATTGAAGATTATATTTTATTTATTGATTCTGATATAATGAAATTTAGAAATGCCAAAAAATTTTTGAAAACTTTAGTTAATTCAAATAAAGATATAGTAGTACCAAGGATTGACATTAATGGTATGAAAGATTATGATAAAAATTCTTGGAGAGGACAACGTACTACACCAAATCAGAATCAATTGAAAAAATTGGATAACAATGATTGGGAAAATTTTGATTATACTCCTCAAGATGTTAAAAATAAAATTTATCATTTTGAAAATTATTTAAAAAATGAAAATAACGAATACAGCATAAATAATAACAATTTAGATTACACAGTTCCATTGGATTCTGTAGGTGGTGCTGTTTTATTGATGAAATCAATAATTTTCAAACAAGGTGTCATATTTCCAACAAGTTATATAGTTGGGACAACTTGGGAAAGAGAAGAAGGTTATGATGGTATTGAAACTGAAGGTATATGTTATTTAGCAAAACCACTTGGTTTTTCATGTTGGGGTATGCCGAATCTTTATGCACTTCACGCAAGTACTTAGAATAATTAATTATGTATTTAAATTTCTATAAATCCTATAAATCATTAATCCATTGCCATACTTTGATTATTTCACCATGCAGCTCTATAATTTTCACTGAAACATTACTATTATTTTCAACTTTATTAACAACTGACCTCCAAATATTTATACGTTTATTAATGTCATTTTCATTGCAAAGTATCAAATCTCTCAATTGATTAGATCCAATATAAGGTCCAACACTTTTATCATTGGTAGCTAATTTTTTTTGATTTGCTAATTTGTCTAAAACTTCTTGATATAGTATATCAATTTTAATCAACTTTAATTGATGCTGCTTATACTTGTGTTTAGCAAAATTATAAATTAAAAATAATGATATTGCCACAATGAAATAATATTTATACTCAACCAACTTGCTAATAATACTGTGCTGGATTTGACAATTCAAACTGATGTTTGATAAGGACGTTGATCGAAGAATTTGGTTTTCTTCTTGTATTTTGGTCTCAGTGTAGTTAATATCATTTGAAAATTGTTGACTCCTTGAATTAATTGTTTTTGCCTATATAACTGTTAGTATATTGTTTAATTGAATAAAGTTTTTAAAAAAATTTTCGTACTTGCCTTACAACAACATCTGGTTCTTTTTTCAATTCAATAATTGATCTTGACCATAATTCTTCAAATTCTTCATCTGTTATATATGGTGCTTTCATTGATTTCAACAAGTCATGCATTTCAGTTTCACCAATCCCACTTTCTTCATCATTAGTACCTTTTCCACATTGAACATTTGCATTTTTACTTCTAAGTAGATCCAAAGCAACATCAATCATGATGTTAATTTTTTCTGCTTTCTTGGTGTCCGGTATACATTTCTTGTATCCGGGTATAATCAAATCATACCAAGGCTTATATTCCATAAAATCTTCAAAACAACCAACCATTAAATTTCGGAAACATCTTCCATTACTTGGACATTGAATACAATCTGGTTTACAGTAAGTATCTAATATTGTACCCACTTTTTTAAGAACAATGTTGTCAGTTTTATAAAAAGTAGGTTGATATATTTCCTGTCCACAATAACCAACTAAACTTCGTTGCTCATGATACCAGTAGCCAAAAAGCCCACTTGTAACTATAATTATCCACAAAAATAAACTAAAAATAACTTTTAATAAACCAAGATTGTTAGTTTTCTTTTCACTTTGTACACATGAATCATCTATTTCTGAATATTCAATTTTTGATTCTATTTCTTCATCTTGACTTTCATCATCACTATCTGCTGGATTAGAATTTATTGAAATTAACCTAGGTTTTGGAGTCAAAGCCGATTTAGTAACTGATAATTTCTTTGGAGTCCTGTTCCTTGGTTTCTCAGTCTTTGGAGAAATTATTTCACTGTATGAAACAGAATCATAGCTATTATTTGGTTTTACATTTTTGTAATTCTCAATTGGAGACAGATTAAACAGATTATCACGATTTTTCCTTTTTGGCGTAGAACTTATTGATGCGTTTGGTGGTTTGAATCCTTGAATTGTAATTCCCAACAGCTTTGCAAACTCATCTCTATCTGTACGAGGTGATTGAGGTTTCTTCTGAATTTTACTCAATTTATCATCAAAATTTTTCTTCTCTTCTTCAGCTGACTTGTAATGTTCATTAATGTTGGATTTCGAATGATTATTATCTGGTGATTTCAAACCTGAAACATTTGAGTCATTTGATTCCAAAGTTTTATCACCTTCAGAAACTTTCTCATTAGATTTCATACTTTTCAAAACCTTTTTCGCCTTCAATTCTTTGCTATCTTGCTCATTTTCGTGTTTTCTCTTTTTGGAAGCATTAGAAATAACACTATCTTCTCCAGATTGGAACACATTGTCATTGCTAAAAGAACTCAAATAATCTTCATCTTTTGATTGGTGATTAGCAATTGTCTCCTCTTTTTTAATTGAATCACTATTGGGCAGTTTTTTCATGATCTCCAATTTTGATTTTGAAATCTTAGGAGAAGGAGTGGCTGTTTTACTTTTGGACAGTAAAGGTTTTAGCTTCTTGTTGACTTTCAAAGTTTTCTTTTCTTTCTTTACAACTTTCGAAGGAGTTTTCTTATTTGATGTACTAATGTCTTGATTAATTGAATCGGTCGTTAATTCATGTTCTCCATCATCTTCACTATCAAGAATAATATCTTGATTTGATGTGCCATGGTCAACAACCTCTTTGTCTTCAGCATTCACAAATTCAAGATCATTCACATTCTTAATCTTATCTTTATATTCTTTTAACAATTTCTTTTTATGAGGTTTAATTTCTTTATCATATATCTCCAACAAAGTTGACTTTTTATCATTACTTGAGTATGAAATGCCATGCAAATTCAATATTTTTCTCAATTCTGCAATTTTCGCCAGTTTGGGATTATAATCTAAAATATCAGTTAGTATAGATAATATTAAACCTTTTTACACTTAAAAACATACCTTCTTCTAAATGTTCCATTATGACAAAGCAAATGTAATTGATGATCTGGTAAAGTTTTTTTGTTTACCTTTTTTGATCACCTCAAAAAAAAAATTAAGAAAAACATAAATTGATCACGTGTTGTAGAACGTGACTTACCAAACAGGAAATTATAACAGATTATTATGGTATACAAGTCACTAACCAACGTTTAACAATTACCAATGTTGGTTCAACTATAATTACAATTGCAATATAGATGGTGTAAAAAAATAGGTGATATTACGCATGGTTTTAGTTTAGTTTGGTAAGTATTTTGCAAAATTTAATCGCAAAATTTAAAAGTCCTACACTTCAACCTTCAATAATTAAATTTCATCAAATTTAAATGAAGTAAATTTGATTTTGTTACATTCACATCAAGCAAAATTTTACTAACAGCTTTTTGAAGAATGGTCAATTTTTTAATGTCAGAACAACTACCAAACAATAAACGCGGACAAGTATAATACACATGCTTGTGGAATTTGATTAGATTATCTCGAGAATATCTAAGCTTTTATTTTTGGAGCGTTATTCAAGACATTAATAACGAAGAAGCAATGTCATTTTGAAAGAGTAATTCAAATAAAATACTATCACTAGCTTTCCTTTAATAAATCATTTAGATAACCGATCAATATTATTCAAAGGTTGTCCGGGCTACATAACTAATTTCACCGGGTATTAGATATATTGACTCTCAAAAGAAATAAAATTAGAAGAACAAGATTAGATTACGACCGCGCGCTCGTATTAATATTTTTTGTTACACAAACACGTAGATTTGTTGATTTTGTAACATTTTATTTTGCAGCATGAAATTCTCTTACATTTCAAAGATAAGTAACTTCATGAATCAACATTATATGAATCAACATTATCGCTTTTGAATGTTTTCTAAATAACTTTGTCATAATCTTAAACAGGTTTATTAAATAAGATAAAAACTAATCTATAAAATATTGACTTTTCGAGACACGTCTTATCTAATATTAATTTTGATTACTTTTCGAATTTCGAAGGTACAATATGTAACAGGTGTTAAACTTTAGATTGAAACATATTATACATTTGTTTAAAATTTAAACTCATCAAGATCTCTTGATTTTGAATTTCGGGTTTTCTTCTCTTGCATCAATTCTTTAATTCATAACAACAATTTGTGATGATCATAATATTTTACTTTATAAACAATGTTCTCAGTCTAACAATTCACCAACAACGTCATAGTCACCTTAAACATGCTACATCTTCAATAAAAGATGTGATTCCAACCAAAGTCCTTAACATTAGAGATACAATGCCAACTATAACATCGGAGACAATAGAAACATTTACAGCAATTATACCCACAATTAACAATCCATACCTAGTCAAATCTGATCTACCATTAAATTTAATATTTATAATATTTGGAACAATACTATTAGCAATTTTAATTGGATTCACATCTTTTAGATTGATAACTTATATTATTAATAACTACAAGGCCAAAAATGAAAAAGAAATGTATTTTTCAAATGTTAACTTTTATTCTGATACAAATGCTTCATTTTTCAATTCAGATACAAAATCTAGCATCTATAATTTACTGTCAACTTTATCCTCAACTTCAACAGTGAACTTACTTTTAAAAAATGAAAACAACGATTTGAAAGAAGGTAATAGAAGCAGACGATCCTCAATGTTCATTTACCCATCCCTCGATCATACTAAATTAAACAATGACTTGTATCAAAATTATCCAGAGATTTTAAACAAATCAAATATATCGTTCAATTTAGCAAATGATTTATCCGACTTAAACAATGAAAGCTCCACAATAAGTGACGGTAATACGATTTGCAATCTTACAAATAAACGAGTTCCCAGTCTATATCTTGAAGATATACTAAATAATCATAATGATTCATAGCAGATTTTAGACTATATAGATATTGTCAAATGAACAAATTTAAAAAATGTGTATTTATTCAAGTTTAATAAAAACCTTGTGAATTGAATCAACTTGAATCATAATATAAACATCCATTTAAAATTGTACAAATGTCTTGTAAACCACTACAATATAAATCTAATAATTCATTTAAAACATCGAAGAAAAACCGCTCGATTTAAATGTATCTGAAGAAATGATGTCACAGCTATTTTAATTGAGAGAAACAAAGTTACTTAAAAAAGAAAATTCCAAGAGAGATGATCACAACGAGAATGAAAATGTTCAATTCAGTCTTGTCTGGAAACAATATATTACCTCATTGCTAAGCTTTGAACTTTATAGACGTATCAGAAACAAAGCCGATTTTCTTAATTGGTTTGAAGAAAAGAGTGTTATAACTAATACAGAAACAATATAAGATATTGTATTATAAATTTCTATTTACATGATATTATTTTAAAACAACACCGATCATTCGTGGTTTTTTTATAATTTTTTTAATCGACGATGGGACAACACTTTCGCTTATAACTTTGTTTAAAGCTAACTCCTGTAAAATTGTATCATCAGCTTCATTCATTAAATTTTTTTCTGAATTGATAGAACTTTTGAATTTGCCATTCACAAACACATTGAATTTTTGAAAATAAGTTTCAATTGGTTTGTCTTTTGGAAATTGTTCCAAATAAATTGATTTCACATTACCCATTATCTCCCAACATTCTTCTGCAGTAGATGGAGTGACAGGCGACATACATATTAGCAACTTATTTAAGGAATCTGATATCAAATCATGCTTGTATAAATGTAAATTTTTCATGGCATCACTTAATAAGTTTGTCAATTTCATCAAATCTGAAATGATTGTATTTAATGACAAAGTTACTTCAAATGATTGATATATTCTTTGTGTATATTTTTGCGTCTCATTGTATAATGTCAACTCATTCATATTCAATTTAATTTCACTGTAAACTTGTTTGTTTAAAGTTAAATTTTTGTAGACTTCTCCCTCATCACTATTATTAAAACAATCTTTCAGGTTTTTCATCATATAAGTCAAACGAATAACTTTTTTCAACCATCTATCAATTCCAACAATTTGTTCTTCATTCCAATTTAAAGTATCTGATACTGGAGCCAGAAACAACATAAGAGCTCTTGTAGCATCTGCACCGTGTCTTTTAATGCAATCGTTAGGATCAGCACCATTATATTTGGACTTGGACATTTTTTCATACGAAACCATAGGTAATTTGTTTGTTTTTTTGATTCGAGGACTTTCTGCGTTGTTCCAATCCAACTCTTCTGGTTTCAAATATCTACTGGTTTTTGGATCTTTGAATGTTTTACCATGAACCATTCCTTGGGTGACCAATTTTTTTATAGGCTCTTTAAAACATTTTTCATCACTCCATATTCCACAATCACTCAAAAACTTTGAGATAAACCTCAAATATAGCAAATGTAATATAGCATGTTCTACCCCTCCTACATATAAATCAACCGGCAAATGCTTCACAACATCGCCACCAACTAATTCATTTTCATTATGTGGGTCCAAATAACGAAAAAAATACCATGAAGAATCCATAAATGTATCCATTGTGTCTGTTTCTCGTTTAGCATCATTTCCACATGAAGGACATTTACATTTGGAAAATGAGGTCATATTTTCTAAAGGATTCCCTTTTTTAAAATATTGACCATCAATGTCGGGTAAAACAATTGGTAAATCTGTTTTAGGAACTGGTACTGTCCCACAAGAGGAGCAATGAATAATAGGAATAGGGGCTCCCCAGTATCTTTGTCTACTAATCAACCAATCTCTAATCTTGTAATTGGTTTTACTTTCACCAAGATGCAATTTGGTCAATGTATTGGATATTAAATTTATTGCTTCATCGACTGTTTTACCTTCATAAAGACCTAAATCCTGCAATCCATTAGCTAGAGTAGAATCGTTCTTCAAAAAACCGCTTTTGAGACAATATGGAACAATTTGATTTTCAAATTTTTTTGGTGAAACAGTTTGTATAATTCTTCTTGTAGGTTCATGCAACTTCCAAAAGTCATAATCTCTTTCATCGTGACCTGGGCACCCCATTACAGCACCAGAACCATAACAATCCAAAACATATGGAGCAACATATACGGGAATATTGAAATTTTTTTGAATTTGATTTTGAGTATTTATTGGAATTGAAGCACTTACATTTTTCAATTTATAACCAGCTTTCGAATCATTGTTTAAATTTTTGGTATCTAAAAGAAATTGTTTTAAATCTTCATCTTTTTTTGATAATTCTTTGACAATAGAATGATTTGTAGATAAAGCCAAAAATTGTACACTGAACAAAGTATCAGCTCTAGTGGTAAAAACCAACAATTTTTTCTCACTATTATCGGGTAACTGAACATTAAATTTAATTTCCGTCCCATGAGATTCACCAATCCAATTTTTTTGCATCAATTTCACTTTCTCAGGCCATTCTTGTAAATGTTTCAAATCTCTATTTAATTCAGGTGCATAATCAGTCAATTTAATAAACCATTGATTTAATAATTTTTTCTCAACAATGGCTCCACTTCTCCAAGATCTTCCTTCTTCATCAACTTGTTCATTTGCTAAAACAGTCTGGTCAACTGGATCCCAATTAATTTCAGCCATACTTCTATATGCAAGACCCTTTTCATATAACATCAAAAATATTTCTTGAGTCCATCTGTAGTATTCCGGCGAACTTGTATTAATTTCTCGTTCCCAGTCAAATTCTGCCAAAAAGTCTTGCATTTGATTTTTCATTTTTTTAATATTCATTTCAGTCCATTTGGAAGGTGATATATTTCTTTCAACTGCAGCATTCTCAGCTGGTAAACCAAATGCATCCCACCCCATAGGATGTATTACATTGAGACCATTTAACCTTTTAAATCTAGCAATTACATCACTAATTGTATAAACTCTAAGATGCCCTAAGTGTAAAACTCCAGATGGATAAGGAAACATCACTAATGAATAAAAAAAATC
The DNA here is from genome assembly GCA_030555925.1 of Insectozyma xiaguanensis. Lineage (NCBI taxonomy): Eukaryota > Fungi > Ascomycota > Pichiomycetes > Serinales > Debaryomycetaceae > Insectozyma > Insectozyma xiaguanensis. The sequence goes on along the minus strand of JANIVQ010000034.1, from coordinate 82,653 downwards.
ATCCTTAGAATTACCAGTTTGAATACTCTTGTTAGGATAAACATAATTTGGGTTATCCAATTGCTTCCATCTTTTCTTCCATTTATCATCCAATTCTGCAAATTTTATGTCTGAGATTGTTGATTCCAATATATTAATTTGACTAGCAGAGCTATAATTCTTAATCAATTTAACCTTAACATTCTTGATTAAAAGTTGTCGTATCATTTTCTTCATTCGAGTACCCAAATTAATTAAATCTTGATTCAATTGATGCTACATATAAAAATAGTTAATAAAAAAAAAGAAGCAAAAAAATTATTGAAATTTCATTAATAGCATTAGCAAGATAATTATCTACAGATGTCAAACAGAAGGTCATCCAGCCCTTCATACAAAACAAACGCGTCATCAAAATACATATTTACATCAGATACGATATCAAGTTATTTTTCAAAATTCAAAACACCATTTTCCAAAACTTCAGGAATTGTCAATTCAATATTCAAATCTAACTCAATCGAATCAAAACGTAACTCGAATAACGAAGATGTTTCATCTACAATGAATTTAAATGATCCACTTTACAATGATTTCATATCTGGTGATAAAAGGCGAATGTCAATAAAAGATGATTTACAGCGAATAAACCCAAGGTCATCTAATGCATATGAGATTAAAGCACCTAATCAATCCAGATCTTACCTGTCGTTGTTTACTGATTTTATTTTGAAAGCCCATGAATCAAATAATAATTTGGAAAGAAGGTTAGATGATGCTCAAGATATTGAATCGAATAAACAAATATTGTTGGTAAAAGACAGTGACAAAACGGTAAACCTTTCCAAAGCTGTTTCACCAATTAATTTTATACCTTCCAATCATGAAACGGGAATTTATGAAGTTTTAGATGATAATAAAAATTTAGACAATGAATTAAACTCAGAACTATATTTAGATGACAATGGATATGCCACCAGACCCCCACTTATAAATTTAGATCCAAAAGAAAGACATCAGTTATTACAGTTGAAAAGATCCATTGAAGCTTCAGAGTCGTTGCAAAAAAGGATAAAGTATATGGTAAATCCTAATGAATCATTAAGTGAAATCATCAAAGGTACGAACCAGGTCAACAGTTCGACCCAAACTCATGACATTAATTATTTAAATACAAAGTTACGTATTAAAAGAAAAAATCAAGATGACAAGCAATTTCACAAGAACATTAAAAGACATAAGAGTAGGGGATTTCATTTTCAAAATATTATGTACGACATTAAAGATACTCAAAATGATTTCAGTAATAATTTAGGAAAAGTGAGCACACCAAGTTTTTTAAACAATGATAAAAAGTCTAATATCACCACAAGAATAGAACCCAAAGAAGATGAAGAAGAGCATTTTAAGAAATTTGGAAATAAAGATGTCAAAACTGCCAATCAATCCATGTCTTTAAACAAAAGTATGCAATTGGATAAAGAATATTTGGACAAAGCAAAATCTGTATCTGATTTTATCAAATTAAAAGACCAGGTCGATGTCAATGATTCAAACAATATTAATAAACCTTCTGCAGGTTTTAAATTTGAAATTAAAAAAAGTGATTTTGATGGAATAAATAAGCAAATTGATTTGAAATCAAGGTCAAAACATTTATTTGAATTAAAAGATAGCAATGGTGACGGGGATAAACAGCAATTGAAGTTTGATTTGAATTCAATTGGTGGTGGAACAAAAACCAAAGATTTTTTTGATAAAAAAGTTGATTCCAATGTAAAATTTGATGCAGCTAAACCAAATTGGACACCTAAAAATACAGGAGCATTGGATTTTACTACTAATACATCAAGTACAACAAATATCTTTGATGTAAATTCAAAAGATGATCAAAATGTCAAGAAAAATGGATTTTTAAAATCTCAAAATTACGAAGGTGATAAGGCACAAACTGATGACAATATGAAATCCGTGTCAGACTTCAACGCTAATAAAATTTTCTCTCCTAGAGAAGATAAAGCTGGAACACCATTTCAACTTAATAATAAAGCAAGTGAACCAAGTACAATATTTAATTCAAATAATTTAAATTTTTCTAAAAATGGAAATTTACAAGAGCAAAATAAATCAACAAGTTCTACCAATGAAAAACAGTCCACAATCAAAACTACTGCTTTTAAATTTGCTGATGGTATATCTCCTTCAATGTCAACACCAGGGTTCAACGCGAAAGCAAAACCAGAAACATCAAACACCATATTTACTGGCTCTGTACCCAACAAGGAAAACAATATGTTTAATTCAGATAATTTGAAATCAAACAATTCGTTTGAATTTGGTCAAAAGCAAACTTCAAATCTATTTGGCGGAGCAAATTCAACCTTTAATTTTGGTGCTTCTAGTAGACCAGGCACTCCATCTACATTATTTAAAAAGGAAGATTCAATGGGTACAGGAATTGCAAATGGCAAAGCAGCAGCTCCACTGTTTAACTTTACTGGTAGTAAAGAACCTACACCCGATCCAGCAAGTATATTTCAGCAACATACTATTCCTCAAAATATCGCTAGTCGTGAAAGTACTCCATTCAACAACAACGGAATGATATTTGGACAATCACAACCACAACAACAACAATCACTACCGTTTGGTCAAAATTTCCAAAGTACATCAAATGTTGCGAATAATCAATTTACATTTGGAGGAGCTCTGAACAATTTGACTCCTACACCGCCAGTTCCAAATCCTCGTAGAATTATACAGCCAAGATCAAGAAGACGCTAAATGTTTAGAGTATTTAAATTGAAAATTTTTTTAATACACTTATTTTAATCTTTTAATTGTTGTATCTTCTATATTCTCCATACATAGTAAATGAGTATAAAGATATGAGGTTTTTCATTTGATATTATATTGTAACATTTGTTTCAATAAATGTTTCTTCGAACCAATGAGAAACTTCAATGGTATGTAATATATTACGTAATCCTTTGTCTAGCAGAAAAAAAAAAAACCTTTCGATCTTGAGTGTAATATTCATAATTCATACAACATATTAATCAAGATGCCAATTGACCCAGCAACTTTTAAATTTGAAACACCACAATTCGATCCAAGATTTCCAAATCAAAATCAATCAAAACATTGTGCCCAATCATACATCGATTATCATAAATGTATTAATGTTAAAGGTGAGGAATTCGAACCTTGTCAAATTTTTTTCAAAACTTTTACTTCATTGTGTCCATTAGATTGGGTTGAGAAATGGGACGATCAAAGAGCTGCTGGTAAATATCCAGTTAATTTAGATGCTTAAATCCAATAAATTTAGTTCTACATGTTTCCACTCATAGTTCGAATGACATATTTGGGGAATAATATTAGCATTAACATAAATAAAAAATATATGAATATTTATATTAATTTTATAATAAGTTTACCAAAAATCATCTTCATCCCAGTTTGCTGATTTATTAGATTTTTGTAAGTTTTCTTCAGAAAATAAATCTTTATAAGGGTCTTTACTTAACTCTATTTCCATTTGAGTTTTTCTTGATACTTCTTCCCACTTCTTTTCATTAATTCTTTTGTTATTTGCAAGTTGTTTAATCAAATTTTGCTGGCTAATCTTGAACTCATCCATTGATTTTTCAACTTTAATCTTATTTAAAGCATTAATTATATTATTTTCTCTTTGCTTTATGAATATCTTCTTTACTAATTTTGGATTTTTGAATGTAACGGAACCAACATCCATGGAACCATCTTTATGCAAATTGTCAACTGTAGTATAAATTATCGTAACATTATTTAATTTGTTACCTTTGATAGAATTAGCTTTTGTAAGCTGCCCAATTTGCTTGAGTAAATGATCATCTATAATAAAATCTTGGAAATTTTGATAATTTTCTATTTGACTTATAGTCAATTGTAGATATACATGAGCTGATGATAAATTATCAACATGAAACCATAAATTTTTAGGATGAGAATGTTCAATCAACGGATCGTTTTCAAATTTGTCTTTTCCCATGTACAATATTGTATCCTCTTGATCTTCTGTCGTATAGGAAGTTTCTTTCGAGCTGCTAGCAGCTTTTCCATCGCTCTTTATTATGTAGTAAAGTACCATATCTTAATCTGATCTATGGAAACAAAAAAATTTCAAAACTTATATCATAAATTTTCATGCATAAAATAATCACTGAATATAACAAGAGTTTTGAAATTGAAGAGAATGATAATGTAACATTATTAAGTTTTTGCAAAATTTGATTCGTCTACAACTACGCAATATTGTCCGTAGCTCAAATTGATATTTTATGAGAAGATATCCGGTATCTTTGAACCAGCATCCAATAAATTCAATAATTACGACCCAGCTCTACATCATTCTATGTTAGTTTTAAGATTTCACTGAATGACCTTAAAAATACTTTTTGGTACTGGATCGAAGGTTTGAGAAAAAGTAAAAAAAAAAAAAAAAACATGAAAAAATAATTCGTAAAAAAATTCATTAATAAAGTTGAAAAATACCAAATCAATTATTTTGGAGTAGTTTAATATTCGAAAATGACAAATTCTGCTAATTCTTATGATATATCATCACCAAAGCAGCAACCTCAAGCAAAAAACAATTCTTTGAAGCAAGCAAATTCAAACACTTCCATCAATACTAATAGTTCGTTTTCTACTTCATCTAAAATTAATTTGGAAGATGGCAGAAAAGAGTTGAATAACAATCCGGAAAAAATCAAACTATCAGAAGATCGTGCTTCATCGATTGGTTGGTATTTCATTAAATCCTATTATGATTTTTACGTAACAAAGTTGGATGAAATCTACAAAATTTATCATCCTAAGGCTTCAATAACTCATGATTTGTACCCACCAAGTGACAACAACAATGTTCAAGAATCTGAAGCAGTACCGGCTGTTTACAAGGCTAATGGGGCAGAGGCCATCAAAAGCTGTTTTCAAAATTACATGGATTCATTATCGACTAATAATAAAATTGTTATCACTAGTGCATGTTTTCAAGTTTCAATGGATGATAATATCATAATTGTTACATTTGGTGAATGGTCTAAAGATGATTTACCGTTCAAGCAATTTTCTCAAACTTTTGTTTTAGTTCCTGGGAGAAAAGAAAATACATATGATGTTTCCAATGATATTTTAAGGTTTATTGAATCCAATGGTTTCAAAAATAAACCAGGTCAAAAGAAAACAAATGTTAGTGTTTCAGAAGTTGATAATAAGTCGATTTCTAATGTTGAATCAGCTTCACCTGAAGTAAACTCGTCAGAGATTAATGGAAACTTATTAAATTCATCCACCGAGGTAACACTGTCTAAACCAGATGAAGAGTTAGAAGTCACTTATGAAACTGAAAAAGGATCAGGTGTTGACGAAAACGAATCCTTCAATGCAAAAGATGAAAAGAATAAAGTTGATGATTTGTTAAACACAACCACCTCTGACCAAGAAACAGCCAATACAATTCAAGAAGATTTACAAGATAACGAAGCAGACCTTGATCTGAAAGATGATACATCAAGTGAGTTCTCAGAGTTTGCAGAATCAAATAAGGAAAATGCAAAAAATCAACAAAATATTAAACCAACACAAGCAATGACTTGGGCAGATTTAGCAAATCAATCAGTACCAGCTGCAAGTTCAAAAGCTAATAAAGTTTCAAGTAACAACTCCAGTAACAAAGCTACTAAATCGGCAAATGTAGCCGTTTCAAAAAAAGCTAACACTCTACTAGTTTCAACTAATGCAAAGACAGCTGCACAAAACACAAATCTGTCGACTTTAAACAATGGAGGTAAGTACAAGAAAGAAGATTGGTTTTCAATATATATTAGGGGTATTCGTCAATTGGATGAGAATAGTTTAAGAGATCATATAGAAAATAAATTTGGAGCATTGAAGTATTTTAGAGTTAATCAAAACATAGCTTTATGTGACTTTGTTGACCCAGCATCTCAGAGAAAAGCATTAAACGCAAAAGAAACAACTTTGAATGGAATAACCTTTAATTTGGAGCCAAGAGAGTCCAAGACAGCACTCAATTACCATAATAAAAGCAATAACTATAAGCAATCAGGAAAAGAAAAAGAGGCTATGGGTAATAAAGACAATTTTGAGAAGGTAGAAAATAAAAGAAATCTGAATAATTCAACATCTAACAACAGTTATGGTAATAAAAAATTACATGGTTCAAATAAAAAGTCTTCAAAACCAAACAGTAAGTGATTATTTATCGGAAATCCTTTTTGGATGTAAAGGACTTGCAAGTTCATACTACAATTATTTTTACATAGTTCATTTATGTATATAATGTCAATAATATAATGTGACAATTTCGTCAATTTATCTGTTCGTAGAATACCTAATTACAATTCGATTGTTCAATTTCAAAGAATAAACAAACTGGTCTTTTTCCAGGTGTATTAATCAATTGTTGAATCTTTGTAATTCTTCAAGCTTGATAATATACAGGTAGTTTACACTAATGAGCTATTATGTTACCAACTAAAACTTTAAAATTATCAAGTATTGTAAAATTATGTCAAATTACAAGCACATCTAAACAATATTGCAACCTCTTTTGTCATAGTAACAAAGTCCTGTGTATAGACATTTAAAAGACGTGTGTACATGGTACATAATTTTTTTTGAATATTTCGTGGTAAAACGACAGTCAACGAGTAAGAATTATCATGAATCATACATTATGAATTTTTTACGTAAAAGAAAAGATGAAAGAGAAAATGATTACGATGACTACAATAATGACAATCTTAATGATTATGATTATGAAATAGATTCAAACAATAACTCAACTAATAATAGCTCAGCCTTGAGTAAATCTCGAAAACCTCCAAACACAGCATTCAGACAACAAAGATTAAAAGCATGGCAACCAATACTAACACCAAAATCCGTGATCCCTTTATTGATATTACTAGCCATCATTTTTGCACCTTTGGGAATTGCCATAATTTACACAACGTACAATGTTGAGGACATGATTATAGATTATTCGAGTTGTGGAAAATTAGCAAATTTTGAATCTTATAAGTCAATTCCAGACAAATACACAGGGTATCATTTCGATAATGCAAATTCTTCACCGGAATTCAAATGGAAATTGATGAATGAAACAAGTGTCTATAATTCTCAGGATACAATTACCACTTGTTTAATACAATTTAACATGCCAAAAAATTTGAAACCACCAATCTATTTATACTATAAATTAACAAATTTTTTTCAAAATCATAGAAAGTATGTTGAAAGTTACGATTTGGATCAATTGGGGGGCAAAGCTTTATCTAGTGACGATGTCACGGATAACTGTAAACCATTAAAGCACAGAGAGTATAAAGGAGAAACAAAATTAATATATCCTTGTGGATTGATAGCCAATTCTTTTTTTAATGATTCAATCAGCTCACCTATTCTACTTAATGCCAGAAGTACCCAAAACAATGAAACATACATTCTTTCAGACAATGATATTTCATGGTCTTCCGATAAAAATCATAAATTTAAAGATACCGCTTATAGTGCAGACGAAGTCGTCCCACCTCCAAACTGGGATAGAATGTTTCCAGATGGCTATACAAAAGAAAATATGCCAAATCTACAAACTTGGGAACATTTACAAAATTGGATGCGTACGGCTGCTTTACCCAATTTTTATAAGTTATATGGTAAAAATTCCACAAGTGAAATGTCTTCTGGAACATATCAAATATCAATACAGTTACATTATCCAGTAGAAGTATTTGGTGGATCTAAAAGCATTGTCATAACTACAAATTCTATTTTTGGTGGCAGGAATATGGCATTAGGAATAATTTATGTAATTGTTGCTGTTATATCTTTAGTATTGGGTATTGCATTCTTAATACAATATTTGGTGAAACCAAGAAAAATTGGAGACCATAATTATTTACAAGATTCCACTGTTTTAAATGTTGATGGGGTCGACAATGACATAACAACATATCGAGACCAACTTTAAAATTCAAGAATTCCATGCTATATTCAAAAATATATTAACTATTTACAAATTCTATTTTATCTTCCTCTCTTCGTGTACTTTTTGTAATCTTTGGACGATATTTTCCCAAGGAATTTATTTTTATTGTATTTCAAAATTCTCAGAACTTCATCACTGATTGTTAAATTTCCCAATTCGAGAGCTTGGTGTTTGAGTAATTTCAAATGCTTCCAATTCCAAAAAAACTGATCTTCTGTCGATAGGATGACTGCCAACGAATCTTCTAAAAGATTCATCTTAGCGTAAGTTTCTGATAATTTAATTGCAAATTCAAAATCAAGCTCTTTTTGTTGATCTAATGGTAATGAAGTGAAACGTTTAGATTTTCTATACTGACCTCTTTCTATTACAATTTTTTGAATAAAGTTATAATCTTTTGCTTTCAAACCTGCTTTTAATGCAATAATATATATGAGTGTATCTCTATAAGTTTTGTGTTCACTTTTATAATTTTCCATTTGTGCTAATAAAGGAGATTTGCTAATCGAAGTGACATTTTTCTCCACATGATCTTCTTCAATAGGTTCAAGAAGTGTTGCACTAAATTCATTCTGATTGGTTATGTCGGTTTCTTTTCGAAAAGAAATACCGGATTCATCCAAATAAGTAGCGTTTGTATATCTATCCTTGAAATCATCCAAATTTCCGAATGAGCTAGCTACATTCAAATAAGAAGTAACCAGTTGCTGAGTAATAAAATTTGGATGTTTTGCTAGAATAAATGCCCAAATTGCACTTGATTCAGCTAAAAGTAATTCTTCTTCATGCAACTCATTAAATGGTAGAAATGGAAACCCATCAACAGGATTAGATAATTCAATTTCTTTCATTATATTGTTTTTGAAAATCCTGCCATTGTCGCTAAACTCAATTAAATATTTTTCTTTTCTATTCTTGACAAACTTGGAATAAGACAACATCAAATATAAGAAACTTTTTTGAGTAATGAAATTATTTTCCAACATTTTATAAAATAAAGCTCTGGTAAAATTAACATCCCCGTCTTGAGCAGATAGGAAAAGCATTGTTTCAAAAGTCTTAAAATCCGGTTTCCATCCTAATTTGTATATTTCAAACAAATAATTCCAAGAATTAGTTTTATAGTTTTTCAGTTTCAAGCAACCTTTTGCCAAACTACATAAAATTTCTCGATTAATATTGATGTTCTTTTGCTTCATCTCCATAAATAGATCCAATGCTTTTTCAATGTCCTTATTGATTATACAAGCCAAAATTATATCTGAATAAATTCGTTCACCTGGCTGTGTTTTGACGGAAGCAAACTTCATTGCATCAAATGTCTGTAATGCCTTTTTGTAATCTTTCTCATAAAAAATATACCCTTGCATTATGGCTGTAAAAATTGAATTTGTAATTTCCAATTTTTTTATTTTCATCAATTGTAAAATGTTTTCTACTTTTTTCATCTGACAATTCTTAACATAAGCATACACCATTGTCTCATAATGATCAATTTTTAGCTCTGTTTGCTGCGAGATTTTCTTGAAATAATCTTCAATCAAAATAATCTGTGCATTGTTAATTTTGGCACCAATTGTGAGTGAGCGAATAAAATATTGGTAAACTTTAACAGGTATGTTCACATTTGAATTTTCAAATATTTGTTCAAGTTGTGGTATTAGAAATTTTAAATGCTCTCGTGGGATAGCTCGTACAAAATTAGTAACGACACTTTGTGACAATTCATTAAACCCCCCTGCTTTCTCTAATTGATCGAGAGCTACAGCCCAAGTTTCTTTTGTAGAACCCAATTGTTCTGAATTTGTTTGTGATACTAGTAGATCACTTATCAAACCTAATCTTGTTTCAATTTCTTTTGGAATTGCAACCAACTTCTCCAGATTTGCAAAGTCTTTCAGAACTTCGTTAGGTTCCTTCATTTTGAACTCTTCAACAATTTGATCGGATGCAACATTTGAATCAAGACTAACATTTTGCAGTGTATTGGAACTATCTCTTTTTTTGTCAATTAAATCAGATATTCGTTTAGTTAATCCTTTTAACACTTTTAAATCCTGTTTCGCTTTTCTAGTAGTTTCGGCTTCTTTGGATAACAAACTATCTTTGTATTGCAATCGCAGAGTTTTATATTCATTGATCTTTTGTCTTCTTGAAGCTAAATCTGGAGCTAAAGTAGTAGCTTTTGTTGCAATGTTTGAAACAAAATTTATAGACACATTAGAATTGGAAATCCTTGAAATTTTAATCTTCTTTGAATAGACTAGTCGTATCATTTTTGAAAATAGCTTTAACTAGCATATATTGGGATCACCTAAAGTAAAAAAAAAAATTGCAAAAATGGTAGATAGTAGATGATATTACATAATATATTACATAATATACCATACTGTTTGAAACTTCAAAGAAAAAAAATAGCTTTGTCTTATAGTAAAGAATTAAACAATTTTAAATTTAACATAGGTTACATGATTTGAAAATAAAATAATGTCTCAATCTTTTAATCAAAGTTCAAATTTTGATAATCACTATAATCAAAGTCATAATGTATCAAATAATTCAAAATCAAATTCTAATTTTCAAGAGGAAAATAAAAGTTTATTACTTGAAGGTAACATCAGTATTAATAGAACAAGAGCCAGATCCGAATCTACGGCTACATTGCGACCTGAAGGCACTATATCCACAAATGATCCTAATTTAGTCATGTCAAACCCAACTGGTATTTCTCCAACCAATGTGATAGGAAGCGGAGGGGGTGGTGATATACCTCCAGATATGGCAGTACTTTTGCAGAAATTAGATCAAGATTTTTTGATAAATAAAACAATAGATCAATGGACGTATATCAATCGAAGAGAAGAAATTATGCAATTAATCACAAGGTTGCATCAAAATCAACAACAACAAGAATTCATTGATCCTTCTAAATTGGAGCTACCTTTAAATCCAAGAAAGTCATTAACTGAAAGTTCAGTCGAAACAGTGAAAACTAATTCTGTAAATCCTAAAATGACCAAATCGGTTGATAAATTGCAAAGTGTTCCTCAAGATTTAATTGATATTTTAGCAAGTAGAGCAAACGTTTATAAATCAAATTTAGCTTTCATGGTATTGGATTCAAGAGGCAAAGAAGTAAATTCTATAAGTTGGGAGAAATTGTATTTAAAAGCTGTTAAAGTAGCATATGAAATTCAACATAAATTATCAATGACCAATAACGAATCAGTTGTTTTGCTTTATAAAGATGGAGAAGTAACCGAATTTGTTGTAGCTTTATTTGGATGTTTTATGGCAGGGGTCACTGCTATCCCAATTCATCAGGATATTTCATTGAGTGAAGTATTAAATATTATAAATTTGACTTCGTCTAAACTTCTATTGTACTCGGAAACTGTTGCTAAAGAATTGGACAGATTGAATGCTCAAAATCAAAAAATAAATTGGCCATCAAAATTGAACCGTTGGAGAACAACCGAATTTGGTTCTGCGAAGAAATCAGAAGTGTCATATTGGAATTCAAAACATCAAAATAGTAAAAAAGTTAATAATGATGCCAATAGAACTAATACAAATAATAATTCCAATACTAATTTAGCTTACGTTGAGTTTTCAAGATCACCAGTTGGGGAACTAAGAGGTATTGCTTTAAGTCATCGTACCATATCACATCAGATGCATTGTTTAAATGCTGCTTTACTGAGTCTTCCAGACTCAGGTGGTGGGCTTCAAAGAAGTTACAAAGAATTTAAAGGAAACAAGAAAGTAGTTTTGGCAACATTAGATATAAGATTTTCTATTGGAATGATTCTTGGAGTTTTGTTTACCATTTATTCTGGTAATGTTCTCATTTGGGCTCCACAGAAAGTAATGGAGATTCAAGGATTGTATGCTCATATAATATCAAAGTTTAGGGCATCTTTATTGCTAGCTGATTATTTAGGTTTGAAAAGAGTTACCTATGATTATCAACAATCTCCAAGTGCAACTAGATTTTTTTCAAAAACTACAAAAGTTGATTTTTCCTCTGTCAATTGGGTTTTAGTAAATGCATTAACTATAGATGGTGAATTTATGGAAATTTTAGCTCAAAGATATTTAAGACCGTTGGGTTGTCAGCGTCCAGAAAATGCTATTATTCCAATGTTAACTTTAAGTGAATATGGAGGTATGGTTATATCTTTAAGAGACTGGATAGGAGGAAAAGAAAAATTGGGAGTGCCAACTACAGATGGAGATTCTAATGATCTATCGTCAGTTTTGATTGATAAAGAAGCACTTTCTCGAAATGTTGTAAAAATTGTGGAAACAAATCCTTCTACTTCAGATGAAATTAGTCATGATTTATTAAGAGTTGATGCATTTGGTTATCCGTTGCCAGATGCCACTTTAGCAATAGTGAACCCAGAAACATCTACATTAGTCAACAAAGGAGAATTGGGAGAAGTATGGATTGATAGTCCCTGTTTATCTGGAGGGTTTTATGGATTGAGAAAAGAATCCAAACTGATTTTTCATGCTAAATGTCGAGGTCCAAATGGTCTTTTAGAAATGGATTTTTTAAGAACAGGATTGTTGGGATTTACATATGATGGTAAGGTTTATATTTTAGGATTATATGAAGACAGAATAAGACAGAGAGTAAGTTGGATCGATCAAGCTCTTTATAGAAAATTAAATCGACAATTGATGATAGGTTCTGGTTCAAGATATCATTATTCTTCACACTTGCTCGCAACATTGGCAAGTGAAGTGAAACAGATATATGATTGTACAATTTTTGATATTTTTATCGGAAGTGAGTATTTGCCCGTTGCTATAGTAGAAGCTGAAGTAATTAGAAAAACAGTGGATGATGCTTTAGGTAATGATAATGGTAATTCAAATGGTGCCAATGGAGGCTCTAATGGAAATGTTAATAAATCAAGACTTGGAGATTCAGACAATTATGGAATTCCTTTAAATGAACCTGTTTTAAATGCAATTGCTCAAAAATGTTTTGATACTCTTTACAAAAGACATTTTCTTAGACTTTATTGTGTTTTGGTTGTTGATTGTGACACTTTACCCAAACTTATGAGAAGTGGAGGTCGAGAAATTGCCAATATGTTATGTAAAAAGAGATTTTTAGAAGGATCTTTACGTGCCGATTTTGTCAAATTTTTTGTTAGAAAATCTATAAGTATGATTCCACATGGTGAAGATATAATTGGTGGTATTTGGTCTCCATATGTTTCAGAATTAAGAAATAAAGCTTTAGCAAATTTTCCTGACCAATATTCGACTATTGATTACAGAGATAAGTCAGTTGATGATAAAACAGGGGTTATTTTGACAGATTTCAAATCTATGATTGATATTTTAAAACTAAGAGTATCCAAAAATGGTGATGGTATAGCCTTTCAAAATGTCGATAACAATAATGGTAAAAGTAAACCGTTGACTTGGAAAAAGTTTGAACAACGAATTTATGCAGTTTGTCAATATTTGTTAGAGAAAACAAGCTTGAAACCTGGAAATTACATAATTTTAATGTATTCACTTTCAGAGGAGTTTGCTATTGCAGTGTATGCTTGTTTAATGTGTGGAATAATACCTATCCCAATGTTGCCTTTTGATTCAAATCGTATTGGAGAAGATTTCCCAGCTTTTGTTGGTGTAATTCGAGATTTTGATATTTCAGAAATTTTAGTGAACGATGAAGTTGAAAAGTTTTTGAAAAGTGGAACCATTGCTGATTCATTAAAGAAAATTTCTCAGAAAAGGGTGAAATCATTGAAAATTAAAAATACTTTTAAATTTAATAAAGTATCTAATATGTCAGCTTTAAATTCTAGGCTATCTACATATCAAGCTAGTATCAAACGTAACGAAGACACAGTTGCTTTAGTTTGGTTGAATTTTACTTCTGATCATTATAGAGTCGGAGCAACGTTGAGTCATAAATCTATTATTGGCATTTGTAAAGTTTTCAAAGAGACTTGCAATTTAAACTCACAATCATCTATAGTAGGATGTGTTCGACATGCTTCAGGAATTGGATTTGTTCAAGCATGTTTATTGGGAGTATTTTTAGGAACAACAACTTACTTAAGTTCACCAGTAACTTATGCAGAAAATCCATTGGCATTTTTTTTAACTTTGGCTAGACATAAAGTGAAGGATGTATTTGTCACAGAACAAATGTTGAAGTATGCAGCTATCAAATTTAATCCAAAAGGTTTCAGTTTAGCGAATTTGAAAAACATGATGATTAGTACAGAAAATAGAGTTGAAATTGATTTGTTGAGGAAAATTTCAAAAGTATTTCAGTCTACAAAATTAAGTGCAGCATCAATGTCTACCATACATAATCATTATTTCAATCCAATAATACTGACTAGATCTTACATGACTGTTGCACCTGTAGATCTTTATTTAGATCCGGTAGCTTTAAGACAAGGATTTGTATCTATAGTGAATCAATCAGAAGTTCCAAGTGCATTACATATTCAAGATTCAGGAATGGTACCTGTTTGTACAGAAATTGCAATTGTTAATCCAGAAACAAAAAAAGTTTGTAAAGAAGGTGAATATGGTGAAATATGGATTTGTTCTGAAGCTAATTTAACATCATTTACAAATGGTCCAAAAGGTCCAGTAGATCAGTTTTCTCAAGTTCAATTTACTGGTGTAATAAAAGATGGTAATCCAAATGTTACTTATTTGAGAACAGGAGATTTAGGATTTTTACATCATATATCAATTACCAAAAACTCAAATAAAAATGAACAACAGCAAGAAGTATCTTCATTTCAACCTTTATTTGTATTAGGGAAAATAGCTGATACTTTTGAAGTTATGGGATTACATCATTTTCCTATAGACATTGAAAATACAATTGAATCATGTCATTCAGATATATTCAAAAATGGTTCATGCGTGTTTAGATGTGCAGATTATACAATTGTTGTGTGTGAGTCAAAGCGAGCAAAATACTTTGCTTCTTTAGTACCATTAATCGTTAATACTATTTTGAGCAAACACCATATTATAATTGATATTGTTGCATTTATCAAGAAAGGAGAATTTCCAATATCTAGGCTTGGTACAAAACAACGTGCAAGAATTGTTGATGCTTGGGTCCAAGGTGTAATTCCAATAAGTGCTGCTTATGGTGTGAATTATGGAGAAAATAGTATGATTAAGCTAATTAAAGATATTGATATTGTTGCAAAAAACGATGACGTTACTGGGTTGAAGAATCCTGCATTGTCATATTATGACAAAGAACCGTTTGATGATTATTTCGAAAATAAATTTTGGGTTTAAATTTAAATAATTATCGCAATCTGTACAGAGAATTTTAATTTAGAAGGGTTTAATATATGATTTGTTAATGCGTAATGTAAAAATTGGGTGCAAAAAAAATATTGGCAAAACTTCTTCTCATAAGCTCTTTTTCAGAAATTCAAAAAACATGATTCAGTCTTTTGGGAACTAATTCATCACAAGTTTCTAGCAAATTCTTGATATTTGGGAATAAGTTGATATTGAGCAATAGAATTCAAGCTACTGTTATACGTTATTGAATTGCAAATTATTAAAATGCATGTATAAAAATTTGCAATAATAACGAATTATAACACTACTCACTTGTACTGTATTTAATATATATATGCCATAGGCAAATCAATTGAATGTCCTTCAATTGAATGAATTATTGCAAAGATCAAAATGTTGGTAGCGTATAACGAATATTCTAGAACAAAATTGCAATGATATTTAAATCACTTTTTTTCAAGTAATACTTAAAATTTATACCAAATAAGCATATATATTTGAACCGAAATGGATAAATTATTGCATTGGTCTGTAGCCCAACAAGCTGGCGATAAAGATGCATTGGCCAAAATTGGAGATCCAGACCCAAAAATGTTGAATCAATTATTTGGAGGTCCTGATGAAGCTACATTGATGAAACAAAGTGTAGCAATTGCTCAAGATCCTACAATAGATTTAGATGTTAAATTAGTAGCATTGGAAAACTTTGAAATGTTAGTTGAAAATTTGGATAATGCAAACAATATTGAAAATTTGAAATTATGGCTTCCATTAATCTCATTGTTGCAAGATAAAGACACAGATTTAGAAATTAAATCAGTTATTATAAGTATTATTGGAATAGCTGTACAGAATAATGAGAAATCTAAACAAGATTTCAATGCATATGATCAAGGATTAGAAACATTGATAGAAATAGCGAAGGGAATTCAAAATGAACCTATAAAATTAAAATCTTACTTTGCAATATCGTCATTCATAAGGGATTACAAACCTGGTTATGAAAAATTTGAAAATTTAAAAGGTTGGGACTTGATTCAATTTAATCATGAAAACACTTCGAAATATAACTTGCGTATATTATCATTAATTTCATCCATTTTATCAAACAATATAAATTCCAGTTACTTTCCACAAATACAGAGTAAAAAAATTGTGCATTACTTATCATCAATCCTTAATAAAGATTCTCAACCAAGTTTGATTGATAAAGCATTGAATATAATACATGCTTTGAATCAAATAGGATATCAGTTGTCTCAAGATGAAAAAGTTGAAATAGGCAAAGGAATTGAAGCTGTTGAAGAAATTAGTGATAGATTGAATGTTGATGATTTAAATAATGCTAAAAATATAATTAGTTAATATATATAATTCTATATAACCTTGCTTGGATTCTCAGCTAAAAAGAAGTTGAGCATAGATTTGTCAACTGAGGGTGGAACAATATTTCCCCCCAAATGATCGGTACCCAATGTTTTCCTATGGTTTAGCGTGGTATATAACAGTGCCATAGATTTGTGTGATACATGCAACAATTCAGCTTTATTTTTTGTCATCAAGGTGAAATGTTGCATTGACTGTAGGTATGTAGACTTGGCATCTGAACCTGAACGTACACTTCTTAAATTTGCTAACCCTTGGTTTCTCTCATATTTGTCGTAAAGCGATTGACCAATTGTATATGTCATTGAGTTCAACCAATCTGTTGCTTCAATAAATGTTCTAACCATGAAAAAATTAACCTTCAACTCAATTTGATGACGATTGATAAGAAAGTCAATTTGATTAGATGATGGATAAGCAGCTATTTCTTCCTCTAAACTTTTTTTCAGCTTTTTACCACTCGTTTGATTTTCAACATTCATATTATTTAAAACTTGTTTTTTGAAATTTCTTTGTTCAAAAGTTTTGATTTTATTCAATAATTGATCATACCCTTCAATTATAAGTATAACATGATATTTATGAGATGCAATGCTGGTTGCGATTTGTATTGCTGACGTGATCTGATTTTCAAGAGAGTTTTCTTTCAATATTTTAAAAAAATCATTTGCCTGATAGTAAAGTATGAATGTTTTTTCAACAATCTGTTTAAAATCACAAGGTATGAAAATATCTTTTTCTTTATCGTATTCTGCTTTTACCTGTCTTTTAAATATTATGATTGGTTTGGAATAATTTCCAATTTCTAAAGCCAGCTTAAATTGTTCTTTTTCATTATTAAATTTTTCATAAATTTCAGATCCAAGGCTCAATTTCATTTCTTTGAATATTTCTTCTTTACTCTTAGTCGTTTTGTTTGCTTCATTTAATTCTTTTTGAGAATATTGAAACCCATCTACTTTCATATGTAATAATTTTGAAGATTTTGATTTCTTAGCAGCTGAAGCAGGTGTTGATTCCAGAACTGTATTTGCTCTTTTGGCTTGTTGTGGGATTGGGTCAATTATTGAAGTAGATGGTTGTGAGTTAGAAAGTATGGTGTCATTTGCAAAATCATCATCATCATCATCAGTCAACCAACTAACAAGTTCTGGAAATTTGATTGATAAATTCGCTGATGAAGAATTGTTTTGTGATACTCCGTTTAGCTTTGGCAATGTTGATGAGGTATTATTAGGGGGAAATGATGGAATTGAAACCAATCTTGACTTATCAGACGCGGTATTGTTTATATTTCCATCCAAACTTTGGGAAGAATTGGTCACATTTCGTAGCTCCAACGAATGAATATTTTGTACTGATGGCTGATCCTCAATTTCTGATGAAATCTGATGGATCCCCATCTTAGAATTATCACTTTTTGATTCTGTCAATATGGGCGAATTTTGATGCTGCAAAGGAATGCTGTTAAAACTATCAGGTGTTAGATTAATGAAACCACTTGGTGATATACTTTGATTTTTCGATCCATTATGATCTAAATTAAAAGATTTGTTTCCAATTTCACTTTCTGAATCACTTAATCTTATTTAAATGTTAGTTTATATGTTTTGTTGATGTGAAATGGGTTGATACATACATTTCTATAATTTCGTTACTTTTTTGAATACCATTGATCTGCATGCCAAATGAGCTATTTACCACCACTTCTTCATCTTCATCATCATCTAAATCTATGTACTCTATAGATTTGGATTCTACTTGCATCTAAATTGTTTTTGTTTCTCGTAAATATATTTCACCAACAGAAAAACAAATTGATTTTCCAATTTTTCCACATTTCACCAAAAACAGTAATCAGTATAAATACCTCATACTGAATAGGTATAAAATATAATATGTCAAACAGAAGGTTGTCGTTTTCAATTAAAAATAACAAGTCTGAAAGAGGCATTGAGGATTCAATTTACGAGTTACGAGAAGTTTATAATATTATAAGGTATGACTGGCAACATATTTCTAAAGCCGATGCCAATCCAATTGAAATGGCTATTTCATTATTAGATGATACTTCAGTTGGTATGGCACATAGATTACAAGAATTTCGAGATTTAAAAGATAATGCTGAGAATGCTTTGAAAAACGTTGTTGAAGAACATTATGAATTATTTAATAATAGTATTGGGTCATATCATATGATACTTAGCACATTGAATGAATCACAACAGAATTCACTGATGATTAAAAACTTTTTAGATGATTCCAACAAAGATATACACGATCGATCTAGATTATTGGGGGATTTAAGCAAAACTTCTAGTAAATATTCTGAAATGATTGAAATATTGGATGCAATGAAAGAATTGAATGGGATTCCAGATAAAATTGATCAACTAACGATTGATAAAAAAATATATGAAATATATGATGTGATATCCGATGGTTACAAACTTGCCAATAAATATAACTTGTGGTCTTTAACAGCAATGAGTGGAATCAAAGATTATTTGGAAGCACAATCAAACAAATTATTTGATACAATTATTGAGGAATTACAAAATGAGATTTATTTGAAATCACAAAATGAGTCAAATTCTTCTGCTTTATGGCAAAATTTGTTGAATTCTCCAAACTCGCAATTGACTTCATTTGCAGCTTTGCTAAATTCCAAGAATTTGGAGCAATACGTTTATAATGCTGCTAATTTAGACCTATTTGAAACTGTTGAGTTTTTAACTCAGCCTGTTGAGCATTTTATCACTGATCAGTTACCAAAATTGAATGCTAAAAGCTTACAAAATTCAGAAATAGATTACAAATTGATGCTAGAATCAACTTCTAGTGCAAGTACTGAATCGTTTTATTATATTTATATGTTATTATCAACAGCATCAAAATTATCAAAATTAGATCAAGTTTTAGATATTTTAACCGACACTACTCAAATTGAATTACATGGATTGATAGATAGAACTACCAACGAAGTTAAAACAAAGAATAATGATATTTTAACAAATTTTTCCAAATTACCCAATTTTGATACGGGTTCATTATTTGATGTGATGGCTCATAACAATTTTACTGATTCTAGTGTCGTTATTTTACAAGAATTGTTCGGGGCAATTTTTGTCAAGAGTCTAACGGTGTTACAAAAACACAAAGTGATATATCAAATTGTGCATTTGATTGAAAAGGGTCTGTTAGATACAATCAGGCAGTCAAAATCCATCGAATTACAATCATCAAGCCTACAACTGCAACATATGTCTACTGTATGGAACACAATTAAAAGAGAACTTAAAACACTAATGTTAAATTATATATATGATGAATCAGCATTTAAACTTGAAAGTGTTGTTGAAGAAAATAAAGCAAATACTAGTAACAATCAAAATGATGATAGCAATAAATCTAATAGTAAAAACAGTAATAACAAACATACAGACTGGTTCAATTTGTTTCAATTTGAAGATGTTAACTATGAACTGGGATCAAAAAATTCGAAGGAAATATATGAGATTTTAACAGATGTGTTTCCAAAAATTAATCTAGATGAGACCAATTCAAATATGAAAATTACTCCTTATATTGAAAATCAATCTTTTAATGCAATGGTTGAAGTTTTAGTACCGAAAAATTTATTCAATATGAGAATTATATTGGAGTTTTTTTTGGTTTTTACAGAAGGATGTCAAAGAATATTCACTGATTTCAGTAAAAACGAAAAATTTAACACAAAGGATCTGATTTCATTTCAGTTTTTTAATGAATTTATGAAAAAGTCATATTTACAATATATGAAGAAAGCCATTGAACTAACGTTTAGCAAACAAGTTGGTGGTGTATATACTAAAGACTCGACCAAAACAAACTCTCTGGGTTTATTACTAAATGTCGTATCATTAAATCAAGATTTGTCTAATCAAAATATTGTACAAATTGAATTGGATTCAAAATCAATTACTATTTACGAAAATGCTATGAATTTCAAAAAATTATTTATGGAATTATGTTTAATATTGAACACATCTTTGAATTATAGAGAAGAATATTCAGGAATAACTTTGAAAGTATTGATGAATTTTGCAAAAGAATATTTAAATTTATCTAAAGAATTAATAGGCAATGAAACCGAATCTAACAATCATGATTCTCACAGAAATGTACTGCAAATTGATAAATGGATTAACAAGGAGGCATTATTAGAAACTAGTGGGTATATCATGTTGAATATTTTACAAGAAAGTAATGAAACCGAGGTTGAAAATTTAATAAAATCTGAAACAAAGCAATTATTGGAAGAATGTAATGATGATTTAATTACAAAACATGATTTGTTGGATAAAGAGAATTATAATCAAGTGATTTATTTGCTATTATCGACTTCTTGGATATTGACTTGGTTACCATTTATTAAAAAAGTCTCCAACTATAGTATTGATGATGATGCTAAGCAACATAGTATAATAAAGATATCTGCTGTTGACAAATTGAGATATAATTGGTCATTTTTGGAGAATGGAAAATCAATTATGTCTACTAATAATTATTTGGAAAATAATATTTATTTAGCTTTAAACTCAAAAAACGTTGTTCATTTTGATTCTGTAATTAGATCATTTGAATCAATAAGAGATAAAACAATTTTGGCATTTAGATATGATTTGAGGTGTAAAGCTATATATTATTTAAATTTATCATGTACAAATATTGATTGGACACCAATAAACGAACCAGGAGATTCAGATCAATATGTGATTGCATTTGTAAAAGAGATTATAAATTCAGACAAGAATTTAACAAAATCATCAATTGAAGAAATTGAACGTGAAATGATCTTTAAAGGATTTTGTATATTTTTAAACAATTTAATTATCAAGTCATCATTTAAAATAAAAAAAATTAATAATAATGGTGTGAAACGAATTTTATTGAGTATATCTAATTTTCAACAAATGTTGAAAAACTTATCATCAAATTTTGAACCTGTTGACTTTACAAAATCATCAATATATTTTGAAATGTTTACTTTAAATGAATTCGATTTTTTAAATCGTATTAAACTGAAACAAGAATATACAAAACAAGAATATGAAAATTTAGCAAGACTTATATATAGTGAGAAATTAGCAGATGGAAATGGAACACAATTTAACAAGAGTAAATATGGAGAATTAATTAAAAAAATTGAAGAATTAGTTGTTAATTAGGAAAATGATTAATTATAAATATATACAAGTTATGTCTTTTAACAGCAACTTTTTGTTTTTGTCTTTTTAAGTCTAAAGTTTTCCATCAATCGTTCAGATGTAAATCTTCCAATTCCTGAACCTAAAACAACAGCAAAGAAATACGTTAGGGTATATGTCATTGCAGCCAACATTAAAGCATAACCAAACAAATCAGGAATTATACATAAAGCTAACCTTATAATATCTCTGAAAATAGTAGAAGCCATAGACAAATTTTGACCAGTTTTCTTTGAACCAGAAGATGAAACATTTGAAATATTTTCATCTGATAATTCTTTATCCATACTACAAGTATTATTTTGTGTAGATACAGCAGGTTGTAAATTGGCTGAATGACTAACAACGCCAGATTCAAATTCAATAAAATTCTTATTCAGCCATACAACTTCTTCCAAATAATTACGTACAAATTCCAATAATCTTGCAGCAAAGGCAATGAAAAATAAAAGTACAAAAATTCCAAAAGCTTCACCTTTATTTGAAGCTGATAGATTTTTAAAAATGACAGGATAATCTTTAAATTCAGCAGTAAACCACATATGCATACCCATCATTCCTGAAGATTCGTGGTCGTGAGCCATATCCATAGCAGCTGAGGTTGTTGCCATGGCCATATCCATTGTACTAGAAGCCATCATATCCATTGTACTGGCTGATCCCATTGATGCCATATTATGACGTTTGAAGTTCATTGTATAGTTTTCCACTTATATATAAATTGATTTTTGAATAAAACAAAACAATAAAGATCAAATTCAATGTTATTTATATGAAAATTTACAAATAATAAAGATCTTAATGAGCTAATATAAGTTGATCAAATTAATGAATTGAAATTTGCTCAAATTCTGAGAAAAAAGTATAATATTATCAAATTAACTTTGATATGCTTCAATTGAAGAAAAATTCATCATTGGTTGTATTAATTTTACTCAATTGTCTATTGATTTTCAATGTGAGCAAATTTTAATTTCTTGTTTTAGTGTTTTCGTCATAATAAAATTGCGACACTGATTTGTAAGACATTGGCATGAGCAAATTTTAAAATTCTTAATGCGGAAAGTGTAAGCGTCAAGAAGAATCTTTAATTACGAATTTCGAAAAACCACAAAAAGTAATTTTAAGTTCTGATAGGTGATATCCAGTGAGTTTAAGCATATGAGAAGTTTACTTTGTATCAAATGGTCTATTAAAGAGTTATTAATAATTTTAATACATCATTTATCTATTCAAATTCTAAATTAAATCTATGTATCGATGTAACGACATCTTTTTGACAAATCTTTAGTCAATACATGCTCATCTAACCATTCTGAAGCAACAAACCTTATTCCACATGCACTGCAAGCACCTGTAATTGGTAATTTGTCGGTCAATTTATTTGCTGTTTTACCTTCTGGATTATCAAATCTAAAATGTCGATGTAACAAATGCTTTTTATAATCATAAGGACGATTGAAGTTTTGCGTTTTATGATTGCACATATGTTTTGGGTATACACATTGAAATCTTCCTATTTCATTATGAATTCTCATGTGTCTTGTTAAATCTCGACTTATAAATTTATCACATACTTGACAAACAGCACCTTTAAGAACTCTTTTCTTCACCAATCCCAGTTTAGTCAATTGTGTTATTGTCGTTGTTGCTGTTGAATTACGACCCAGCTCTGAACCCGCAGATGATACACTATTGACACTATTATTGGACATTGATTTGTGTAATGAAGGTAGTGATAATCTTGCTTCATGGTCCTCTATTTCTTCATTAGTAACAATATCAAATTCAAATAATTGTTGAGGTAATTTCTCTGGATTTGTGCTATTGTGTGAATGCTTATCATTTTCAGGTGACAAAAAATCATTTGATGAAGTGGAATTCACTTGAGTAGACTCAAAAGCTAATGGTGCAAATACTTCATTCACATTAATTTTTGGTTCTTTTTTCTCAAATTGTTCGAAATTATTAGTTTCAATATCTCTTAAATATTCTTCAAAAGTTTGATTAAAATTATTTTTTTGATCTTCTTTAATTGGTGGTGAAAAAAATCCTCCACCATTATTAATAATCAGTTCATTGGGTGTATTTTGAAATTGAAAATAATCTTGATTTTGATCATTGATTGGAGGATCAATAGATGGTGTCAAGTTAAAAGATGGAATGGTCATTGCTTGATTTGTATAACTATTTGAAATTTCTAAATCATAAGCATTTCCATGGGTATTCTGTGATAATTTCAGAGGACCAAAATTATTACCTGGTGTTCTATTCCAATAATCTGTACCGGAATCGGATTGTGAAGATAAAATTAATCGGTTTGGTTTTTTATTGATTCCATCCAATTTTATATGAAACCCAGGTTTTTTCTTGGGCCTACCTCGTTTGGCTTTTGATAAATTTTTCATGTCTTTAGAAGGGAGCT
This sequence comes from Insectozyma xiaguanensis, assembly GCA_030555925.1. Classification (NCBI taxonomy): domain Eukaryota; kingdom Fungi; phylum Ascomycota; class Pichiomycetes; order Serinales; family Debaryomycetaceae; genus Insectozyma; species Insectozyma xiaguanensis. The sequence goes on along the minus strand of JANIVQ010000034.1, from coordinate 58,232 downwards.
GCTGTTGCTGGTTAAAAAGGGTTTGATCCATCTTTCTTGTATCTTCTTGTTGTTCTTTTTGTTCTTGCTCAAAGCTAGCCATGTTATTATTAATTGGAAATGTATTTAGCCTGGCCGGATGAGGTCTACCAAAATTATCTATATCTTGATTGTAGTTAGGTTGAACATGATAATGATTATTAGATTTCTCTTGAGGTGGTAGATTTTGTTGAAATTGAGAATAATTTTCTTGGGAATAATATTGCTGAAATTGTTGATTGTTTTCAAATGAATTAGTTTGATGATTATTATGATATATGGACTCTAGATCTTGTGGATTATCATTGTTGTGCCCTCCATGTTCAAACTTGTGTAGTTGTTGATTTGAATTTTGAAATTGAATAACATTGGAAATATTTTTATTTTCAATATTATTATTGGCAATATTATTTCTGTTGTCATTATTATTAATGCTACTATTATTATTATTCATATTATTATTATTATAGCTGTCAATGCATGATGACGGAACTGATATTGCTGTTCTTTTCGCAAAATAATCTTGATCGTCCGTTTGAAAATCAAAGCCATCCACAATCGATAAACCAGATTTATATTCGATTATGTTTGGAGTAAGGAAATTATTTTGAATAAGATTCTGATGGTGAAGTTGATGATTATTTGAATAGTTATATTCATTGTTGTTAATGTCTTCATTATTCGATTGACTCAAGTAAGTATTCATCAACGATTTATTGTAATTATTGAACAAACTTTTAGTTAGTTGAGCATGATATTCTGCAGAGGCTTCAAAATTTTTTGTAGATCCTGAGTTATGGATACTATTCAGCGTCATTTCACTTGGTTTAATTATTTGAAAACTCCCTCCCTATTTCTTGAATAAATATTAATAGACAACACACCCACTAGTTACTTATGCAAATTAAAATTGAAAATTGGCTATATTACATATACCAATCAAATAAATTTAAGAATTGGTGTTCCAAAGGATTGTATATGAGATTGTTAGATTGCTTATATTCAAATACCAGCTGTTTGATATCTCTGGTAGTATTTTTTTTTTAAAATTATTTATTTATTTATTTTTTTTTCTTCCTTCCTTCCTTTTAAAACTCGATCCTTCCGTCAACTTGTAACACATTTTTCACTCAATCTGACATGTTAAGGGGGCAGAGATTGTGTAGACGACCAAATCACCATACCAACTACAAATCTTATTACATACAATAATGAAAATTTTGATTTCAATTGTGGAGCCAAGACTAGTGGACGGATAGAGTTTAACCAGGATGAATATAATAAAGTCTTTTTTAATTACAAACTTCTAAGCTAGTAAAAACGTTTCGTCTTAATCACCAACCACAATCATTTGTTGTTGGTTTGAATATCTTGATTGATGATACGGATAAACTTATTGGAATTAAAATTCAGACTTTGCGGAAATTAGATCTATCGGAGATAGAAAGAATAAGTTTACTTGTTTTTCACTTATTTAGTTCAACAATGATTATATAGAATTTGCTTTAAATAAACTAATTCATGAACAAGAGTATGTCTCTTTTTGTTAGCTTGTAGCTGAATCAATTATTATATCGGTTTGGATAAGTTAAAGAATATAGAGTATCAAAGTAAAATTTGCTACATAGTTTTTAAGTTCATGTAATGACTATTTTCAATTATTGGATAAATCCTTCTTATTTCTAAGTTTCTTCAAATCTCACTTCTAAATTATAATTTAAGTTTATTACGGTTAATTTCTGACATGTTGAGTGTGGATTAATTTAACAATTAATGATGATGATGATGAGAATGAGAACCATTCAATAAAAAACCGACTATATACAAGCGTTTTTTAAGATGTATCTTCTTCTTTAATGAATGGACATTGTTTTGTTACATCTTCAGTTATTATATGATCATCTAACCATAGTCTGCCGCTGAATCGTAAACCACATTGACAACTTCCATAATGATCCAACTTGTCACTTAGATTATGCAATTTTTTGATTGATGAGTCATCAAAGATAAAGTGATGATTAAGTAGATGTTTTTTATAATCGTAAGGTCGATTAAATTTTCTCAGTTTGTGGTTACATTGTTGTTTTGGAAATTTACAAGTGAATCTTGATTCGGATTGATGAGTTCTCATATGCCTTGACATATCTCTTGTAATTCTTTTCCCACAAATTGTACAAACCTTATGATCAACAAATCTATTCTCAACCAATGGCACAATTATATCCAGGTTTGAATTAACCAATGTTGTTACATCTGGATATTGATTCATATCAATTGTTTTGGGTACTTGTATTCCAGATGTTAGTAATGATGAAGATTCTTCCAATTGATTAAGATCATTACCTGAATTAAATCTAACCTCTTGGTGGTGTAATCCACTATGAATTTGATTGGAATCATTTGATGAAGATTCGATGGCTGATTGATTATAATTTGTACCTTGATATGAGACCAATTGAATATCAGTGTTATGGTTTATAGATGAGTATATTTCTGAACTGCTAGACCTTGAATTATTATCATTATTGTGTGACTCGTGTGATAGATAATTATTTGAAAATTGATCTTGATTTGATTGTTGTAAGACTAAATGCTCTCGTTCATTAGAATGTTGTGAACTTATTGTTGGATTTGTAGAGCCAGTCAAAGGTTGACTTGCTAATGGTTGGTTAAAATTTTGATTCAAATTTGCATTTTGGCTGTTTCCAAATGGTACAAATGTTGAATTTGTTGCATTATGAATGTTTAATAGATCAGAATAATTATAATCATGCTGCAAAAACTGATTATCCTTTTGATCTTGTTTTTCATCTTGCTTCTGATTTTGACTATTCTTCTCCATTACTTATAAGATTATTAAATTGATTGTACATTAAAATTCAATGGTCGTTTTAAATATTTGCAAAATGTCAATCTTAAAACAAACTATTGGTTAAAAAAAAAGCAAAAATAAAAAACCACTCGAATCAACTCTTTGATTCACTATCAAGTCAACTACGATATGTAATAGATTATATATATATATATATATATTGATTTAATCAGGAGAAACTTTTAAATAAAAGTTAAAAAAGGCTGAAAAAAAAAAAAAAAAAAAAAAAAAAAAAAACAATATATGTTATATGTACTGATATGCATGGAAGGATTTATTAATTTTACTTTTTTTTTTATTTCTTTCAGACATACGGATTTATTTGGAAACAATTTACCTTGATTGAACTCGATAATAGTGATATGAGGGTAATAATATAATAATAATCAATAAATCTTGAAGACAAACAACTAAATCTTAATCAAATTGTCATTGTTGTGTTTTTGTATTACACACCAGGTAATCTTATTTTTGTAACAATTGAAAATTTACTAAAATTCAAATGAGGTTGTCATTCGCATAACTACAATTCAGTAAAATTACGTTCGGAAAGAAATCTAAAATCATAACAACATTCAAGTATAAGTATAAAGAGTAAAAAATAATCTTTAAAGAAGAATCTATATATTATTTTTTTATGTCAATGAACTTCGTGTTATACATGTAAATTAACTTTTGTCTTCATTTCCATTTTTTTCTTTCAAATTTCAAAAGTTATTTAAGAATCATTCAAATAACATATCATATTATTGATTAAATTTTGTAATTTATTCATAAGGCTGAGTGTTTAAAAAGATATTAATAAATATATAAATTTCTTTCTTTCTTAATTTTAGCGTTCTACGTTAATAATAAAATTTTGTCAGAGCATCTCTTCTCTCACATTATTCCTTTGCAGCTATAGAATAAAGCAAAAGCTGTTATCTTAAACTATTTGCCCTTTTTTTTTCAAGATTTGTAAAATTTACCATTTCTACTTGTTTATTGATGCTTGAACAATTTGTCATGATTTTTAAATGCATAATAAACAACAATTTTATGGAAAAATGACAATTTTGTTCAAGAAAAATTTATTTAAAAATTTCATCTCTGCTTTTCGACTAATCCTTGTAAATTTTGAAAAAGGTGAGGTCCCTTTAATCTGTATTTTTAAATCCTGGGTAACGTCATTCTACCTTCTTGTCATTCAAATTATTATTATATTTTGTTTTATTTGACCATCTTTTAATTATAAAATACTAAAAAAAGAATAACTTCTTTACGTCATAATTCTTCTATGTATTTTTTACTAATGCTAATTTACGAATTTAATCGAGAAATGAATTAAATTTGTAGACCAATAACCAGAACCAACAATTCATAATTGGTTTATGAATTAGATTTTCAGGTTTTGAAATTGAGATTAATTTTAATTGATTCTATTACTCATCAGATGATAGTGTTTTATAAAGCCAAGGGTATATTATTCTCAGGCGCAATAAATGATTAACGGTCCGAAAATAAATTCAAGGTTAAATTCGCCAAATAAATTTTTTACATCAAAGCACCACCAACCTGACAAATCAGGAAGGTTCTTGATACATAACATACCTAATTGCAATCAGAATATTTGGTAATTGCACCCGTGATTATGTTGCCTAATGATTTATAATAATTCGATTTTCGTATTGAAAATCATATAATTTGTATTTAATTAGCCACACGGCTATTGTGTATCTTTATCCATCAATACCGCTTATTTTCGGCTTACAAATTTTTAACTTTAAAATAAAATAAAAAAAAAAAAAAAAAATAATTAGAAAAAAAAAAAAATTTGGGCGATGAAGGAATCATCACAATTTTATCGTCAATCAACGGAACAATGCCCGTAGTTTTGAATAATTTAAACATTGCACGTTTATTCATAATACTTGAGCTTTGTGTTACTTTAAAAGTTGGTGGTGTTACTGAAAACTGGACTCAGATTCATTATTTATGGTTATGAATACAATTACCTCGTAAACAACTCTCAAATTAAATAACTATATTTCCCAATCAGATATCCACGGTTGAATACTCTCTAAATAAATTTTAAAATGATCCATTCCGTGCTAAAGAGATAATCGGATAGCTCATATTAAAGTTACCTACATTTATAGCTATTTCACAATTTTGACATTTACTGATTTATTATTATTGACAACGGCTTTAAAAAAAGTAGACAAACAAACTTAATTCAACTACCCAAGCGTGGATACTATGTGATTACTACAATTAAACTTATATACTATAAACTAGATCAAATGTTGAGAGTGCTGTACATATACTCATACAAATAGTACTCGTATTTTGAGCTACTTTATACTTTTAGCTTTTGCTTATTTATTTCTTATGGTTTATTGAAATCAACGTACTTCATCTACTCTGGTGTAAATCCTATACACCTATACACTATCAAATCTTAAACGGTAATTAGATTAGATAAAATGCTAAACTTATTGTACAACTGTTCATACAACTATTACTCACTTTTGAACATATTTTACAGTTTCGACATTTGCTGACTCATTTTTAATAAAGCAAAAGCTATAAATTCGGATCAGCACCTACTCTAGCGTTGACACTTTAAAAGTTGGTGATGTTACAGAAAATTGGACACAAATTCATTAATTATAAATGTCATTGACTCGTAAACGACTCAGAATAAAAAACTCCATATGTTTCTGTCTGAAATCCGCAGTTTGATACGCTCTTTTATTTATCATAAGAGAGACAACAGTACATTAACAATATATTCTTGTTTAAAAATGCATCAATCTAGAATAAATGAGATGAAAAGTTAACAAGACATTATATTTATAAAAAAATCCGTTCCTTTCGATGTGTTCGGAACATTGGTCATGTAGTTCGGTTAACTAGATAATAATTGAAATGAAATTTAAGTTTGAATTATATTAAAAGTAAAAGATACATTTCTCTTGTATATATAACAATTATGCATCTTATTGTTTTAAGCCCATTAAATTTGTAACGCATTTTCAAATTCTCTGCCAGTATAAATTAAAAATGTGATTACTCGTTTGTTTTTCAACTCTAGAATATTGTAATAAGCTCAAACTGATTAGAAACTTAATTAACTGCTTGTAAATGACAATAGTTTGCAGCAAATTTAGATATTGCACTTGATTTTCAAACAAACAGCCTGAATTTTGTACAATGGGTCATACCCTGGGCTTGAAAATTTGCTGTTTACTAACATTTATATTTCATTATTACTTCTTCTTCACATTGGTATGCAATATTTCATGTTATTATTTGCGATAATATAAACCACGCAGTCTTTAAAGCAAAAAACTATATTCATCAGCATTTATTTAACAAATTTCAGCTTGTTTTATCCATCAATCTAAATGTATGAATGCATAGGAAACAACTCCAGTTTCTTGATCATCTAAAATAAAGATAAATAAGATACGGCCCAATGGATTTTTGATTCATCATTAAAAAGTTCACTGAATGAAATATCAAGTGACAGCATGTTGTCTTTGATAAGCCAAATTTTAGTTTTGTTTATAAACATAATGAATTAAATTACAACATTGACCCTTGGATAAGTTTAATTCATTATAGTATAATTGTATGGCATTGATGACAAATTCGGAAATAAAGCTTTACAAATATTATTTAATTCATAATTGAAATGAAAATTCGAACTGGTTGATTTGAACTTATCACTGATATAGCTAATTCTCGAATTTGAATTATCAATCTTTATCAAAATCTGCATAAACACATAAACGTTTTGGAATTATGTTCTAAATCCTATATTTCTCTACATATTCTTTCATTTAAATCCAATTTGAGCAATTTATTTGATATATCAACAATTTCGAATCAAATTTGAATTCTGGTTTATAAATATTCTTCATAAATTTAGGTAATTGTAATAATTCAAATGTTGGACCATCATCGAAACATATTCTAGCTGATTGTGGAGTTCTTTCCAGGCAAGTCTTAACGTAATTAGCAGTGCCACAACTCCAATACTCTCAATTATATCAAATTAACCTACAAGTAACAAATTCTGGGTATCATACTGGTTGTCTTGTTCTTGAAATCATTGGGACCTATGGAATAACTTGAAATCACATATCTCGACGTTTCATAACGAATGTGAAACCAAATCTCGAAAAAAAATAAGATCAATCAGATTTAAGAATAACATTACCTCACACCGTCGTACAAGACAAATGACAACACTCAATTTAGAGTTGATACTAGAGTGTATTGGTAAAAGGAGAAGTTAAAACATAAATTAATTATACATGGTCATGACAAAGAATAAAGCTTGTAAATTAAATATTTCAGTAAAATTAATATTTCCAGCTAATGAATCAATTAGATTTTGAAATTTTGATAAATATTGACAAATTTTAAATATTACTTCAGTTTTAATTGTTTCTTCAATGTGTTTCAATTTGTTAATTATTTTTGACTTGAAATTTTTGAAACGGAATTTGAAACGTGATTCTAAGTGTAATGGATGTTTAATAATATCTTGGAATTCCCAATCAAATTCTTAGAATGAAAACAGCTCTTGAGAATCTAAATTGTCTTAATCCAAAGTTGGAAGTTTTGAAATTGGTAAATCTGATATTGAAGGATTAAAATTTGGTATTTCAAAAATTACTGAGTTTAATGTTAAACAATCCAAATTTGGTAAATCTGAAGGTGCTAAATTTGAAGGTGGTGAATCTGATAGAGCATTGAAAGTTGGTGAATCAAAGGTTGGTGATTCGAAAACTGGTGGATCTGTAATTTGCTTTTCGTCTGGTGATTTTGATGGTTGTTTTGATTCTTTAATTGTATCTTCAATTGGTTGTGTAGATTTAATGATTTCATTATCTTCATAGGTAGTTTGTTTGATTGGTTGTGGAAGAATTTTAATGATGTCTTCATTTTCAATGGTGGTAGGTTTAATTGATTGTAAGGCTGATGATGTATTGGATTCAAATTTTTTATTGGAAGAATTTCAGTAGTATCTTCATCTTCAATAATGATTTGTTCAATTGATGGTGAAACTTATGAGATATTTGATTCAATTTCTTTGATTTTTTCGATTGGTTGTGAAATGGAATCATCATTATCATCTTCTTCGATAATGGTGTCAAGTGGTTGAGTAAAAATTGATGGTAAAGTAAATGGAGCTTCTTTTATGGTATTTTTAATTATTGGTTCAATTATTGGTTTGATGGTTTCGTTTTCTTTAATATTTTCGATTGGTTGTGGAATGGAATCATCATTTTCATCTTCTTCAATAATGGTATCAAGTGGTTGAGTAAAAATTGAAGGTAAAATAAATTCAGTTTCTTTTATGGTATGTTCAACTGATGGTTCAACTAAAAGTTTAATAATTTCAGTTTCTTTAATTTCTGGTTGTGGATTAGCTTTATCAATTAAATCTTCTTCAAAAATTGATGGTAAAATATATTAAGGATCATCTTGATCTGATTGAATAATTTCCGCATTTTCAATGATTGGTTCAACTGATGATAATTTAGTTAAAATGGATATATGAAATTTGAATTTAATTGATTTGATTTCGTCAATAAAGAATTCATACTTTTGAGCCAAATATTGGCTTGTTTTGAAGGAGAAAAGTGGTATATAATATTTCAAAAAAATAAACGCGGATCACGCGTATTAAGATCGGGGATCAAAATCATGTGCACAACTTTTTGTATTACGTAAGCTTTTTCCGCTTCTTATGTATAAATGGCTACATATTTTTTCAATTTGTTGACCTATTTTGTTAGTGTTATTACAATAATTTGCAATGTAGGAAAGAGTTTTGCAGCATACTCAAAAATTGCAGCCTCACTAAAAATACAGGCGTAATGCCTTAGATTTATATGGTTAAATGCACCTAGTAGATTTAGTATGTAGTTATTCTTGTCATGCCATACTAAGTTATACTTCCAAAGTGATGAATTAATGTTGATATTCTCTAATTGATTTAGTTACTAACTTTTCAAGTTTGTAATGTATAGTCAATGTTTAGAACAATTTTCATAATCTATTCTACTCAAATTGAGATTTGACAATTACGAATTCAGAGTAATATTAAAATTTCTAATAATGCATTGAATATCAAAGTAACCTTATTTGAACATTAAATTTATAGTAAGCATTAAAACTAGCTTGTTTAGAATTGAGTTTTTTTTATTTTGTTTAACTATAATGAAAAACATTTTATACTCATTTATTTGGGTGCAAAAAAATTTTTAAACTGCAATTTGATTTAATTTGAACATGCCAAATATGTCCAACCAATGCAATACTTACAGAATGGTTAAGAACAAATGATTAATAAAAAAGTGATTAGTGATGAATAATTAGAAGAGGCAGTAATAACAAAATTATATAAATAGAGACTATTATGTTTAACTTAATAAGGATCGATGTATAAATATGCCTACAAGAAACTCTTATACTAAAGACAATTAAACTACAATTAATATCATTCAGGCTTCACAAGTTCAACAAAATATGTTAACTACTGCTGACAATACTCTTCACTCGAGGCATCATCGCTTGACTCTTGAACTATCGGCTCACTAACGCATTTAAACTCAACATCAATAGTAACTTGCTCGTTAAGATGTTTAGCAAGCTCCTCATTTAATGGTCTCTGAAGATGTGTCGGTGTTACTTCCATGATCAATTTGATTGTTTCAGAATAATGTTCAGAAAAATTAGTTGATAATTAAACACGACAGGTAGTAGAAAAATTATAATATCCTTACATCAGTAAGTAACAGATTTGAACTCAATATACACTTATGATATCCATGATGCTTCTGTTGCTGTAATTAACATGTTAGATCAAAATCACGATTATAGTTACAAATACTTGACATCAAAATTAACAACTTTTATAAAATTCACTTGCACTATTCCCACGGCATATACCAAACTAGTTTAATTGGATTTGTTGAAATTACGACTTTAGATGTTTAAGTAAGCTTGTTTCGGTATTCGAAAGGAATTTGTTGGAAGTTTCACTATCATTTTGATCAAAAGCAATAGCATTAGCATGATAAGTTTGTTGATTAAATGGATTTGTATTGGTTGAATTAAACTCAGTTTTACCTTCAGCAGCAGCTTTAGTAGAATTTCCATTATTGTTTTTATGTTTATTATTACTCCTTGTTTTGAAACTTGAGAATCTGGCATCAATATCTGAAATAAAACCAATACGTTTAGGACTTGAACATGCAATCATTTTGTGACTAAACCTTTACAATTGGTACATCGCCATTTAAAGATAGGATTTGATCCAGAAACTTGTATTTGATCAGCTATGGTAGTGGATAAGGCAACAGCAGTAGATATTATTAATGATGGATGTGAATCAATATATTTTTTGAGTAATTGAATGTTCAACTTGAGAATCAACTAATGACTTATAATGTTGAATAAAGGATTTATTATAAATAATTAAAAACCTTAAAGGCTGTAAGCCATCGACCGTATATTTGTCAGTGTGTGAATTGATATATTTAAGAATTTTACCAACGGCTTCCAATTTAGCATTAATACTTGTGGCAGAACTTTGGACAGGTTTTAACAACTTTTCAAGATAGTTGTTCTTTTCATCAGAATAAAACGATTATCAATAGGTCAATGAAAACAAGGTATTGTACTTCGGTCAAATTAAATCAATGTTCATGTAAGGTATATGGTTCTCTGTGATAACTGCTTAGAAATATTTTATTACTACAACGGACTGAGTACATTATAATGTCAAAGCTGTTGAGAAATCAATTTAGAGTTGATACTAGAGTGTATTGGTTTAAAGTTAAAACATAAAATTTATTATACATGTTCATAAAGTATTAATAAGCTTGTGAATCAACCATTTCAATTGAATTTAAATTTTCAGCTATGACTTTAATCAGATATCCAAATTTCGATAATACTTCAAAGATTTTAAGTATCACTTTAATCTTTTCACCAAATTGTTTCAATTTTTTTTTATTTGGAAGAAAATTTAAAATGAGATTTTGACTTTGATCAAATATTATCTTGGATTCCCAATCAAAGTTTGCAAATGAATACAGACCTTCTGAACCTGATTTTTGAGAATATAAATCAGAATCCGAATTTGAGGCTAGTGAATCTAATAAAACATTAAAATTTTGTGAATCAAAGTTTGGTGAAGTTGAATGTAATGATTCCAAAACTGGTGAATGTGAAATTGGTGGAATACTATCATTGATTTCATGATCTTCAAATGTGGTTGGTTTAAACATTTATTGAACTGATAGTATATGGACTCAGCTTTCTCAAGTGGTGGTGGAATACTATTATTATTTTCTTCAATTGTGGTTGGTTTTATTAATTCAGTTATTGATGATAAAATGGATTCAGCTTTTTCAAACCATCAATTAGCATTCAATTGACCATCAATAGCTATTTCATCCATCAATTGATCATCAGTAGCTATTTAAAACCCCGAATAAGCGATCAATTGACCATAAACAGCAATTTAAAACATCAATTGACCAGTATTGGTTCATTCAAGTAATTAAATCGGCGGTTGAAAAATATTTTCATTGGCGCCAATTGAAAAAAGCGAATTTTGAGGATAACTAACCTATAACTAATTGGATTAAGTCGGTATATGCTTCATTGATTGTATTTAACATACTTTTGAGCCAAATATTGGCTTGTTTCGAAGAAGAAAAGTGGTATATAATACTTTAAAAAAATAATCGCGGATCACCGCGTATTAAAATCGGGGATTAAAATTACGTGCACGACTTTTTGTATTACGTAAGCTTTTTGCGCTTCTCAAAAGTAGCCATACAAAATCTGTTTTACAAATTGAATTCAATTGAATTCAACCTCCTTTGAGTTGTTTTTGTAACAAACAGTCATACTCAAGTCTACCCAACCAATTGCTCTGCCATCATTTGTATATTTATCACCTCGAGTTAATTGACAACATGTAATCTGACCATGCCTTGAGCACACTTTGTTAGTATGTTTTGATAAGGCTATTTCAACAATTTGCAACATAACAAAAGTTTTTGCAGCATAACCAGAAACAAGCAGCCTAAAAAAAATATAAATATAAGATATTAAATAAAGATGAACGCGTGATTTTACAAAAGCTAATATCAAGCTTAAAATAAAGTTGTAATCATTATTATAAAGCCATACTACGTTGAACTCCGAAAGTGATGAATTTGTTTTGATATTGTAAGTATTCACGAAAGCACCGAAGTAAAATTTATCTTATTGAGCTGTAGTTTAATGATATTCGAAGCTACTAAGTACATGTTACTTAAATATAGCTGATTTAATTAACGTGAAATTAAAATCATTATAGCACTCTTGAATTTGAAATAGGCAGTGACATGTAATTTGCAATTATAATTGAATTCATCAGATTTTATAACCATATTTTAAAATGTTTTATTTATTTGAAACAAAACGTTATGTCAGAGATAACTCACTTTCTCAAATCTTTATTAATTTATTTATAGATTGTTTAAGCCAAACTTTGATTCTACTACATTATTCAGTATCAACGTTGAAGTTGCATATGATAGACCTGGAAAATTATAGCAGAAAATAATATAGTCACTTTGAAAACAATTAAACAAATAGTAGTAGAAGGTGTGAAAAGTTTAAATCATGAACGTAAAGCCTATTTTGACAATTCATCGATAATAAAACTGTTTGAAGTTTAATATTATCGACAGTGAAACATCTCAATTCCTCTGCATCCTGTACGATCTAAGCCCTATTAGAATAATAAATTGAAATCAGTAAGCTCACTTTTCGCATTCTATGGTTTCACATCATGCGGTTTTCAAAAATTCTACTAATGTGTCAGCTTATGTGATAATTTAACTATACTTGTTGATTTAGGGTGCTAGAAATTCCTTTAATAAACCCAATTCTGAGACATATTCTAACTTACAAACCAAAAAGTCAAATCAAAAATTCATGAAGATAGTCAAGAAATAATATATCTTTAATTGCAAGCTTTATGATTGTAATCAAGTAAATTGAATTTGAAACAATCTGTAAACTGTTGAAACAAATATTTAATTTTTTTTTTCTTAATAAAAAAATAAAAAATAAAGAAAAAAATATTTCACCATGCTGGTTATAAAACTCGCAGTTTCAGATCAGATGGAATAACATAATGTTTGCAATTAATTTATTCGGATTGCTGCTTGCAATAAGACACTTGTTAAGCGATTATAATAAAGTTAGTCTCTCTACAACTTCTGTAGTTATTTGTTATATATAAACTCATGCATGTTTGAAAAATCCTGTTTAATTGAAAAATTTTACATCAATTTAAATCAATTCAGGTTATATAACCGTCAAGAATACTTACTTAACTAACTTAGTCACTCATTTATCTAGCAATTTCATATTTGCCAAACAAGCTATAGGTATGTATTAAATTTAAAACTGATCTGAAACAAAGTGGAAATCAAAATGTAACTTGAAAGTTTAAAAGTTTGAAAATAGTTGTATGAAACAAAATAAAAATAATAATTTAAATCATCATCCATAATAACATAAAACATATGCAAGTAATATCCATATCGAGAGATATATCATGACAATGTTAAATTTTATTATACCAGCAACAAAAATTTATTAAAATAATAAACCGTTTGATTTTGATTGCTGCAAAACCAAGCATGATGAGGATGAGATGAAAAAAATATCTCTATTAAAGATTAACTAACCTTTCATCATCAATATTATATAATAACTTAAGGGCTTAAACAACAAAATTAACCAGCGCTATTTGGCGTATGTTTACGTGTGTTTACGTGTGTTGCTGGTAGCACTACCAGATTTGAAATCTAAAATCTCGATTTTGCAACACAAAAACGCGAAAAAAAAAATTATTAAAAAATAAACAATGAACCAAATTTTACGATTTTCAAGACAAATTTGAAATTTACAAATGTGTATTGTTAACGATTCACGAGTGTATCACTATTCACAAGATATGATATCATGACACATGGCTTGTTATTGATCATGGTTCCTTCTTTTCTTTTGTTTTTTGATTGTTTTGGTTTTTTGAAATTATTAAATATTTTTTGGTGTTTATTTTTTAAGCTTTTTATTATTATTATTGGTATGTTTGTGTGTGTATTTTTGGTGATTAAAATTTCAGAAAAAGTATTGGTTATTATTATTATTATTATTTTGAATTCCCCTTTTAATTTTGGATTTACAAATTTTTTTACTTTCATTCATTCATTCCTTCATTTTTATCCAACTTATTTCATTTCATCTTCCTAACCAACCGTTTAACTAACTAACCTTTAGTCACTCCTTTTCTTTTATCAAGTTTAGTTATTCACTTTTATACATTCATTTTATCAATAAGTTTATTATTATCAACAAGATATATTCATTAGTACTGGGCTATATTACACTCGTTTAAATTTGTTGAAATCAACCATTATTATTATTATTTACACAAATGAGATTTAATCAAGCTATTGTATTAGCTTTTGCTACATTTTGTTTAGCTGCTCCAGCTATTCATAACGACGTTAACAAAGACAAGAGACAAGTTGACGATTGTGGTGAAACCAACTTCCATGGTCATCATAAACATAAAAGAGCTATTGTTTATGATTATGCTTATGTTACCGTTACTGTTGATGCCAAAGGTAATCCAATTACAACTGTTCAACCAACTACAGTCACTGAATCAACTGCCGAAACTAGTAACACTGAATCCACTTCCATTGCTGTTTCTTCAACTACTACTATTGTTCAAAATGATTCATTAACTTCTAACGAACCATCTACTTTATCATTACCTTATTCAAGTACCACTTCAAGTGTTCCAACTTCAACTAATGGTATTTCTGGTGACTTAAGTTTATATTCAAACCCAACTAAAGAATTTCAAGATGGTGTTTTATCATGTGATGAATTTCCAAGTGGACAAGGGGTTATTTCATTAGATCATTTAGGTTTCGGTGGATGGTCAGGTATTTACAACTCTGATACTTCCACTGGTGGTACATGTAAAGAAGGATCATATTGTTCATATGCATGTCAAAGTGGTATGTCAAAAACTCAATGGCCAGATTCCCAACCAGCTAATGGTGTTTCAGTTGGAGGTTTGATTTGTAAAAATGGTAAATTATATAAAACAAATTCAAGATCCAATTACTTATGTGAATGGGGTGTTGATAAAGCAGATGTTGTCAACAAATTGAGTCAAACCGTTGCTATTTGTAGAACAGATTATCCAGGTACCGAAAATATGGTTATTCCAACTGTTGTCAGTGGTGGTTCATCATCTCCAATCACTGTTGTTGATCAACTGACTTATTATACTTGGAGAGGTGGTGCTACTTCAGCTCAATACTACGTTAACAATGCCGGTGTCGATTGGACTACTGGTTGTACTTGGGGTAGCGCTGGTAGTGGTTATGGTAACTGGGCTCCATTAAACTTTGGTGCTGGTTATGCAAACGGTATTGCTTATTTATCATTGATTCCAAATCCAAATAATTATGATTCATTGAATTTCAAAGTTAGTATTGAAGCCCAATCTGGTGGTTCAGTCAGTGGTTCATGTACATATGAAAATGGAAAATACAATGGTAATGGTGGTGATGGTTGTACCGTTGGTGTTACATCTGGTAAAGCAAACTTTGTTTTATACAATTAAAAAAAAGAGATACCAATAAATTATAATTCTAATGTTGTTTTTGTATTAATATATACATATATATTTATATATATATATCGCCTCGTGTCAAATTGTTATTGCCTTCTCTTATTTGCTAATGTTTTTAGTGATGTAAATAATAAATTACCTAACCCTTCAAATCCCATAACATCAATTTCTTGTAAACATTTTAGTTTCAAGTCATCAAAAGTTAATGGTAACCATTTATTTAATCTGTTTGCGTTAATTTTAGCAATACTTTCTTTGGAAGGTGGTCCTTCGTGTCTTGTGTTGATTGAATGTGGATGTTCATCTTCAAATTTCCAAATTAATTTAGTTGATATATAACAGATTGCTGGGTTTACAAATATTTCACCCATTTTATTAAAATTCAAATATTCATTATTATCAAATAAATAAAATGATGATATACCAGTTATGAAATGAAAATTCAAATAAAATGCTTTATTTGGTGATTGTAAATTTTCTGGATCAAAACTTAAAAATCTATTTCTCCATAACATATTAACCGTATCCATAATGTAAGAATTTTGCATTAATTGAAAATCATTATTTTCAAACTTATGATTTCGTCCGATGGTGATGTGTTGGCATGCATCGTTCAAATATATAGGATTGCCACTTAATAATGATGAATATAGTAATTGTCTAGGTAGAATAATACATTCATCACATAATTCAGGTATCATTGCATCTGATAATGCTTGAATAAATAATATAATCTGATTTGTTAAATAATCTTGACTTTGTCGACAGAATCTGATAAAATCGTAAAGTTTAGGTATAATTAAATTGATTGCCTTAATATCTTCATCGAAATTAATCGATAATAATTCTAATATACTTTCAACATATTTCTTGCAAGCTTGATGATTGATCTCTTCATTTTTTATATAACAATCTTTAAGTGTTAAAGTATCATTTTCAATCATACTAGCAATATCCTGTACTTCGAGGTTTCTTAAATATTTAATCAATTCAGATTTGTGTAGTAAATCATTAAAATAATTCATTGAAACGTAATTTAATACATAAGAATTAACCAGAGGCAATTCAATTGTACCATCTGCTATGCGATACAATTTTTCCAATCGATTTAAAAGTGCATCAATTTCTTTAGAATCATTGAGAAATGAATTTTGTAAATTGATTTCAATGTAGCTATTCAATTTATTTCTGAAATTCCTGTTGGTTAGTATTAATATAATTAATAATTTTGTCTTTTTAATATCCTTAAAACTGTTTCTAAACATCAAATATGGGTTTAACTCATTAGAATGATTTAGTATATTTTCAATCAATGATGATGCATTAATGTTTGATGATGAATTGTATTTTTGAGAAATCAGATGATCAATTTTTGGTTTTTTAATCAAACTTTGATATTCTTCACCGTATGTTAGTTTCAAATCCCCATCTAATCTGTTCAAAGTTCTAAAATTATTATTGGAGTATGCAGCATAATCTAGATCTGGCTTGATAAGTTTGAAAAACGCTAGTAATTCACGTAAATAAATATCTAATGGGAACTTTCCATACAATACAACAACTTGTTGAATATGCCATGGTTTCAAAAAATCAATTTTAGTATACATTTCTTTATTTTTATAATTTGCAACAATTGTTTCATTATCATCTAATAATAATATAATCAATTGTGATATTTGACATCTAGAATATTCAAATGCCAAACTTTTAATTAAAATATTCATTACAAAATTAGCTGATTTTACAATTGCTGGCTTAATAAATTGGTAATTTTCAATTAACCAATCAAACATATGTAGCTGCAATAATATATTAAGTCTTTTAGTTTTGTATTGATGATTATCCTTATGATATACTTGATCTATACCTAATACACTTATAATCTTATAAAATACATGGATTGAAAGATTTTCGTTTGGTGTCAAACAAGTTTCAAGTATAATATGTTTATCGTTAACTTGTATAGAAGATGAAGTTGTATCAATAATTAAATCCAATAAAGTCATAATGATTTTTTCATCTATACCTGACCTAGTCAAAACAGACAAAGAGTCTAAAAGTGGTTTATTTGAATCGTGAGAGCTTAACCTACCAATGACTCGATGTATTTCATTTTGTTGTTGTTCCATAAATAAATGTCTGAATAGATCAAAATAAAAATGCGAGAAAAATGAAAATTATCAACAAATGTCCGAATATTCTTTACCAACAGATTTTTATGAAAAGCTAACGGAAAAATACAACCAAGCTATTGAAAATAAACATGTTTTGTTTAATGGGGACTCTGCAATTAACAAGATTGATACTGTTGAAGTTGGTGATGAAAAAATTGATGTACAATTGACTTTATTAACATCATTGGTTCATAGACCTGAAAAGGGTGATTTAAATTCAAATCCATTTGAAAAACCAGAACCTGAATTAACCATTGTTGAGGATTATGGTCCAAATAATGAATTTATAGTTGTATTTAATAAATTCCCAGTTGTACCAAAACATTTTATGATTGTTACTCAAAAATTTAAATCTCAAAATACACCATTATCACCACAAGAATTATATTCTACCTATAACATTCTTTCTCATTTACAAAAAGCAGCACCAAAAGATGAAGAATGGTTTGCATTTTATAATTGTGGACCTCAAAGTGGTGCTTCCCAACCTCATAAACATATTCAATTAATGACCCTTCCATCAAAAGATAAATTCAAAAATTATATAGAAACAATATCAAATCAAGAACCATCTCCATTGTTGAAGAAGAATGAACCATTACAGAATAAACATTTACCATTTGCACATTTTGTTCAAAAAATACCAAAAGAAAATGTTGATGAAGAATTGTTGACTACATTATTTGCATCTTTATTACAAAAAACCCTAACAACATTGAGACAAAATGAACAAGATCATATATCTTATAATGTTATATTAACAACCGATTATATTTTTATGGTTCCAAGATCAATTGGTAAATTTCAAGACAAAATTGGTTTAAATTCATGTGGATTCCAAGGCTTATTCCTTTGTAAAGATGAAGAAACCTTGGAGTTGGTTAAAAAAACAGGTCCAATTAACATTTTAAAAGAAGTTGGATTTGAAAATACAAGTGACCAAGCTTCAACCGAATACGATTATTAAATATACTATATAGATTTTTTTAGGAATATAAACATTATACACTTACTACCTAATTAGGAAGTCTAAAGTAACCAATTACAACTTGATCAAATTTTGTTACCAGAAAAAAAAAACTATTGAAAAGTGAAAAGTGACTGTATAGAAAGAGCTTTAATAACATGCAATCATTCACATCTATAGTTAAAACAGCCAACTTCATTTTATCTAGACCTACATTGGCTAAGATTGTTACCCCTATTGCATCTAAATTTGTTGCGTATGCTGGATACAGAGAAATGGGATTGAAATGGAATGATTTGATTCAAGAAGAAAGTCCAATTGTTCAAAAAGCTATTAAAAGATTACCTGAAGAATTATCATACGCAAGAGTAAACAGATTAATAACTGCTCATCAATTATCATTGTCACACCACATATTACCAGCAGACAAAGCTGTTAAACCACAAGAAGATGATCATTATTTAATTCCATATATATTAGAAGCTGAAAAAGAAGCATTTGAAAAAGCAGAATTAGATAACATTGAAGTCAAAGCTTAAATTATCAAAATTTTAAAAATTAATGATTAAATATATATATAACTTTCTATAAATGCTTATTTCTATAAATGTTTCTAATGAATTTAAATTTACATACCCAATTTGAATTTCCTCAATTGTTCAAGTACAAGGAACGTTACTATTGTGTGAGGACCTAATCTTATAAATGAAGGTAACCAACCTCTAAACATAAATCCAACACCTTCATTTTTAACTGCATTTTTCAAAATTGTTAATGCATTTTCATTTTTAGATCCTTTTGCATTCATGATTCTGGTCTTAACGACATCTGCAGGTGAACATACTGTTGTTGCAACCAATCCAGCGAAAAGTGATGCACTAAAATGAGTTGATTTCTTGGATGGATCCAAATGTACATGATCAACTAATAAATTTTTTGCAATATCATACGTTACCACTTGTGATGCAGTCATTAATATTCCTCTTACCAAATTTGGATACAACCCTCTAAATAATGATGTTACATTTTCAGATTTAATGATTTGATATATCCCATCAAATGCATTTTTATAATTTCTTCTTTGTTCAATTGGCAACGATGAGTCATTTTGCATTCTAATATTAACCACATCAGATGGATTTCCCACTAAACCTCCCAATGCTCCTGATATCATAGATATAGGTAATAATATTGATGTAGTTGGCTTTTCAACATGACTATAATCAATATATTTTTCTTTTAAAAACTCATAAATCCCAAATCTAGTAGTTGAATACGTAGCTTGTCTTAATAAAGATGCAGTCAATCCTGAATATATCTTTAAAAAACCTTCTTTTGTAATTATTTGATAAATCATTGACAATAGAGATTGACCTGGCTTGGAAGCTGTTTGTAATCTCACTTTGGCAAGATCCAATGGATGTGTCACCAAACAAGCTGCCATACTAGAAGCACCACCATACCAAAATGGATACTGTATCTTCTTGTTACTACTACTCATCGTTGTTGAATTGGTAGCTATTATAAATAAATAAAAAAAAAAAGATCAAGATTAATTAAACAATAAAATCAACGTAATTAATTTTAAGAAAATATACTTTTTCAAGTTACACAATACAGTTAGAGATACTTTTTATAATTGGATCTGTTGAGAAATGAATTCATCTTGAATAGAACCATGATGGGTAGACTAGCATCTGGTGATAAACAATTGAACGAATGAAGATTTTCATAACTCTTTTAATCTGAAAAATCTAGTAAAATTCAAAATTATCAAACTTCAAGTGAATCCGATGAATACTGTTAATCTACAATAATTGAAACCATATTGTCATTTTTTATCCCTTCGATAATCTACGACGCGTCAAATATACACTGATACATGAATTGAAATTAAACAGAAGCTATCATTAAATAATCAATTGATTAGTTAATAAAATTTATCAAGGTCACAAATATCAATAACAATTAGTATTCAACGCAAGATTAATTGAATGACAGAATAATAACATTTGGATACTGAAGATGCAGTTTTTTTAGTTTACTTAAAATCAATGAAGAATCAAGAGGTTTTAAAGTATGTTAGAAAAACAACCTATTTATACTCCGTTTGTAGCTATATAACTTCTATTTAGAAACGCCAATTTTCATCAACCGATTCAATGGCCCATGTAAATTTATCTCTAAGTGTTTTGGTAAACAATTTTTCAATTGGTACACCAAATTTTTTCGAAAAGACAACTGTTAATCTTGGATCAATATAATTCATCTTTGAAGTTCCCAAACTAACTTCTGAATTATCTTCTTTATCCTTCAATTGCATGGAAACACTAACAATTCGATTTTCAATTGTTTCAACTTGTTGTTTTAATTTTTCAACAGTTGCTTTTGGTGGGACTTCAGGTTTACCTGTTTTTAATTCCTTTTTAAATTCATTCTCATTTTCTTTAATTTTATCAAATTTATCTTTATAATCTGATTTTTTAAGTAATGGTTTCTTTTCAGCTTTTAATTTATCATTCTCTCTAACAATTTTCTTTTCCAATTGCTCTTTTTGTCTAGCAATAATATTTTCCATTATTACTTCAATATCTTCTTTAATCAAATCTTCAATTTCTTCAAAATATTTAGGATCTTTCTTTTTCAAATTTGGTTCCAATTGTAAAATCATCTTCTTCAATCTAATCTTTTGCCAAATACTTTCTTTTAATTTATCATTAATCTTTTGTACTGTATTACCGTGTGTTTTACTTACTGTACGCTGATGGTTACATAATATAGCAACAGTTCTATTTGCAGCATTAAATTTAACAACTTTTTCTGCAACAGTACCTTCATTTGGGTCTAATAAATCCATTTGATCTTGCATTGTTTTCGATGCATTATATGTACGAAATACTTTTGCTGTCAATCCAGACATATAATTTTGTAATTGCTTATTGACCAATGAAGGATTGATTCTATCAAATAAATCATCACCAGGTTGTTTTGGTGATTTTTTAAATATTTTTAAATTCTTAAATACTTGTCTATCAACTTCAACTTCTTGATAAAATCTAATTGAATCTTTACCCAAGAAATCAAATACAACTTTATTGGGTGGTTTTAATGTAACATGTTCAAAACGTAAAGAACAACAACCAACAGTATCAGCTTCGTCATCACCTTTTTCACCACCTGCTCTCAATGCAAATACATCAATTAAATACATTGCTGTACCCATTTGTCTATCTTGAGTCTTTTCTGATTTTAACAATTTTTTATAATCTTTTCTAATTGCATCAACATGATTTCTCAATTGTCTTGCTTTTTCAAATTTTTTAAAATCAGATTGACCTTTAACTGATGAATTTGCTGCAAATCGAACATATTTGAATGCATCAGCTATATTTTCTCTCCACATTGCTAACCAAGTAACTTGATTGTCATGTCTAACTTCTGCCCAACTATGTCCAGCTGGTGGTTCTGGTATTTTGACACCTTTACTCAAATTCAAAGTCACTTGTTCAGGAAACACTCTTCTTTTTAATTTACCAGTTTTAGGATGTGCACCACGACCTCTAAACAATCCAGGTGGTTCAATACGGAAATTACCAACCAATTCTTTTCTACCATTTAATAAACATGTTTTAAAAGGTTCTTCTGATTTTTCTTTTTCTTCTTTGATTCTTTTCTTTTCATCCTTTGTAAGTAATTTCTTTTCTTCTTTTAATTTTTCAAAATATGCATGCATCTTTGTAAAATCACATTTTGTAAATTCTTTAATATTAACTTTATCACCAGTTTCTTTTATAATTTCCAAAAAATCATTGAAAAAGTTTTGTTGAAAAACTGGATTTTTCCCATGATCAGTTTCTAATAATGCTGCATAAAACCCAGCAACCTCTTCAGCTTCTGGTGATAGATCAATTGGTTTGCCATCATAATATAATTTGACGTATGAAGGTAAAGGTTCATAAGGTGGAGGAAACATAACCCCACTATGTTCCAAAGATTGCCATTTAATTTCACCATCACCTTCTTCAGTCTGTTCCCACCATTTGTAACTATCTTCATCTTCTTCATCTTCGTCTAGTTCGTCTTTACCATCCACTGGAGTTTCTGATTTGACTGAATCTTGTTTTTTAGCTTGCTTTTTTGTAGCAACTTTCTTTTCAACTTTTGCACTTGTTTCTTTTTTGGTTGTTTCCTTCTTCACTTTTGAAGTCACTTCCTTTTTGACAGGTTTGGCAACAGATTTTTTAGTCTCCTTTTTGACAGGTTTAGTAACAGCTTTTTTAGTTTCCTTTTTGACAGTTGTAGTTTTAGGCTTTGGTTTTGAACCATTGGTAAGTTTTCTCTTTTTCAATGGTATTTCATCTTCATCTTCTGATTCTACTATTTTTGTCTTACTGATACGTTTTCTAATATTTTTTGAAGCTAAAGGCATATCCTCATCTTCATCTGAAGTGAGCGAAGTGGAAGAAGAATTTGCATTTGGTTTCTTTAGTTTGGATAATACTATTTCGTCTTCAGATGATGATAAATTACTCATTGACTTGTTATAAATAAGAAACTTTCCAATTGAATGTGTATATGATCTTGTAGCTAAAATTGATCTATGGATAGAATGCCTTAGAAAAACAAATTTATTGAAGTGTAAAAATCTAATAAAATGAATTGATATTTTATATAATTGAAAACTTATCAAACAAAGTGTATAATAAAAATTTTGAACTTTATACTATCACTTTTTCAAGTCAAGTGTTTCAAAAAAAAACAGTAAAAAATTATTCATTTATTATTTTTTTTTTTTTACGCGAATTTTCCTTTGCAAATGCCTCAAAACATCAATAAATAACAGCGAATGAATGAACATTTCACTTCGTGATACTACAACGTTTAAGTGTGTCTTGAGTTTCATTTGTAGATTGCATATGTTCTTGAGGTTGACCTGTAGTTAAAAAGAGTATTAAATCACGAAAATAACAGTTTTTTTAACAATTTTCCAAATTTGAGATCAAAAAAATCTTGAGTCAAAAAAATACAAAATTCTATTAATTTTCTAATATTTGGTTATAAATTTTACCATCTATGAAACACTAGTTATTGATATACTATTATAGATTCAAAGATCATTTAGAATACAATATTTCAGGCTTTAGATTACCCAAAATGAATTGATCAAAAGTGATTTCTTGTATTACTACACTTATGACATAAGTAACTATGGTTGTATATGAAAAAGAACACTAACAACGTGATAATCAGTTGTAATTGTTTTGTAACTTCAATAATAAGAAACAATTTACAATTGTAATTGCACAGTCATAAATGATAATACCAAAGTTACAATAATTAAGTTTGCGCATGTGAGCGAATTTTTTTTGCAGCCAAATGAGTTTACATGTTTAATGGATTTACATTGCTGCAATGAATTTAGTACCAATTGGAAAAAAGAATAACCAATAACAATAATTTGAGTAAAACCAACAACAGGAAATTAACTTCGTATATTAATAATTATTTATTATATACGTTAATAATACGAGCAAAGAAAAAAAAAATAAAAGGTTGTTATGTAATAAGGAAATACGATCAAGTATTTTTATTCAGGTGACAACAATATTGTATCTAATAATTCAAACAAAACATGAAGAAATTTGCCAGTTGCCAATTTTCACTGTTTTAGTTAGAGTCAACATACTTCAAGAACAATGAAAAATGCCTAGACAATTAACTTATTAAAAAGATCAACTCAATAGATGTAAATTTTAACAAGAGGAAAACAGGTTGATTAGTTATTGATTTAATTATTTCTTGAGGTTAACGTTTAAATTTAACTTAAAGTATAATAAAATATAATAATAATCTTGATCTCATCTTAAACGGCATTTGAATTGACTTTTTTTTTTCCTTTATTCATTTTAGAAACCTGAACGCCTTGGATTAATTTACAATAAGAATATTAAATGATTGATTGTTTGAAGTACTAAAGATGATTATTGAAGTATTAATTTACAACGATCATCATATTACCTTTTAAACAAGTACTAATGGTATATCAAATAATTTGAAAATCGAATAATTATTGTTAAAGGAAGGAGTCAACGGCACGATTTGGGGTTGTACTTTTCTAATACAATAGATCGTTCAAGGCAATTTTTATAAAGTTGATAAGATTATTTTACGGCTTTTTTTAAATGGTTTAAATTAGGTCTGAAATTTTATTCCAGTGTCGACGTAAACCACTGTAGGATACCGCATGAATTGCTTTTTGTTGTATCTTTTTAACACCTGCATATGCATCATCTTTTTTTTTTTTTTTTTTAACCAGTTCGCGATGAGATGCCTATAGAGAAAATCATTGATGATTGGACTCTTATCAATTGTGTTTTTGATTGCAAAACCCTTTGAAGTAAATGTTATCAATTTATTGATTTGAAATTTAATTGAGATTATTGAAAAAAGGAAGAGGTTTTTAAGTAAAAATCAATTGTAGATATAAATGTGATTATCGAGTTTCAGTTACAATTGACAATCGAAAATGAGGTAATTTTATATTGAGGTGTTGGAAATAGAAATTTGTTAAGATGGTGTAATATAATTTAATGTTAACCAATTCTCAGCGGTTAAATTATTATTAATTTTCCACTTCTCTAAAAGTAATTTTAAGTTGGTGATCTCTTAAATTTAATTGATTGTTCTTGTATTTAATTTAAATTGGTTATAAAACTTTTCTTATCAGTTTGGGGCATTTCATTACTTTTTTTTTTTTTTTTTTTTTTTTTTTTTTTTTCTGCAAGGTTGTTGAAATTTTGTAACATTATCTCTTAGTTAAAAACTTCTTATGTTTTAATTCAATTTTATATTTATTAAATATTGGAGTAAGAAATGATGCATATGAATAAAACCTAATTTATTAACAATCAAAGTTTCTTTTTTAAATTTGGAAAAACGGTAATTTATAAATATATATATATATATATATCGATCAATTGAAATTATCAACTTATTTTATCAATTAATTTTGAAAATCAAATTACATACTTTTACTTTAATTCATTTATTTATTCCTTTGTTTAGTTATTTTATTACTACATTAAACTTTTAATTACTACAACGTTTTCATTTTTTCATATTCATATTCATATTTGCATTAATATTCATCATTTCCTTTTATAATGAGTTCTCATGATATAGAAAAATATGCAGAAGCAACGACTTCAAATAATTCACATTTTCAAAATGTACTTCCCGCAAGTTCATTGAAATATGAAAATAAAGAAAAACAAACTGAATTTTTACAAGATTCAGATATTATCAATGATGAAGAAGAAATTAATGATTTTGGTGAAATCAAAAGAGGTTTAAAAGCAAGACATGTTTCTATGATTGCCCTTGGTGGTACTATTGGTACTGGGTTATTTATTTCAACCGGGGGAATGTTGGGAACATCTGGTCCAGTTTTATCTTTAATTTCATTTATATTTATGACAACAATTGCATTTTCAGTTACACAATCCTTGGGGGAAATGGCTACTTTGATACCCGTTAGTGGTTCATTTGCTCAATTTGTAACAAGATGGGTTTCTAAAAGTTGTGGTGCAGCCAATGGTTGGTTGTATTGGTTCTCATGGTCAATTACATTTGCTTTAGAATTATCAGTTATTGGTCAAGTTATACAATTTTGGACTGATGCTGTTCCATTATGGGCTTGGATCACTATTTTCCTTGTTATTTTAACTGGGTTTAATATGTTTCCAGTTAAATTTTATGGTGAAGTTGAATTTTGGGTTGCAAGTATTAAAGTTATCGCTGTTGTTGGTTGGATTATCTATGCATTCATCATGGTATGTGGTGCTGGTAAAACAGGACCTGTTGGTTTTAGATATTGGAGAAATGGTTATGCTTGGGGTCCTGGTTATTTGGTCAAATCAAATAAAGCTACAGGTAGATTTTTAGCATGGGTTAGTTCTTTGATAAATGCAGCATTTACATTTCAAGGTACTGAATTGACTGGTATTTCAGCTGGTGAAAGTTCAAATCCAAGAAAAACAGTTCCATCTGCAATTAGAAAAGTTTTATTTAGAATATTGATATTCTATGTCCTTTGTATGTTGTTCCTTGGTTTATTAGTTCCATATAATGATCCAAAATTAACTAGTGGTAGTTATACAAGTACTTCACCATTTATTATTGCCATGCAAAATTCAGGTACAAAAGTTTTACCACATATTTTCAATGCAGTTATTTTAACAACAATCATATCAGCTGGTAATTCAAATGTTTATTGTGGTTCAAGAATTGTTTATGCATTAGCACAAGCTGGTGTTGCACCAAGATTTTTCCTTAGAACAACAAAAGGAGGTGTTCCTTATGTTGCTGTCTTATTCACTGCTGCTTTTGGTGCTTTAGGTTATTTGGCTTGTTCCGACCAAGGTTCAGAAGCTTTCAATTGGTTATTGGACATTACAGCTACTGCAGGATTAATTTGTTGGGGTTTCATTTCAGTCAGTCACATTAGATTTATGAAAGTTTTAAAAATGAGAAACATAAGTAGAGATACTTTACCTTATAAAGCAAAATTTATGCCATACAGTGCTTGGTACGCAATGTTTTTTGTATTTTTAATTGCATTAATTCAAGGGTTTTATGTATTTTGGGATGTCACAGCTAAAGATTTCTTCATTAGTTATATTTCAATCATTTTATTTTTCGCCATGTGGATTCTTTTCCATTTCATATTTTATGGATTTTCATTTAGATTCAGAGACATTTTAATCCCATTAGAAGAATGTGATATTGATACTGGTGTTAGAGAAGTTGATGAATTAGAATATGATGAACCATCAAAACCAAAAAATCTTTGGGAAAAATTTTGGGACGTCATGGCATAAACAAGTATATGTATTTGTATAAATTTATAAACATTGTAATATTTTAATTTCTCACTTTATTGATTCATTTTATATTATATAAATTAATAACTCCGCTTATATAATTTTGCAACCGCGAGTTGATTACATAATACTTTTTTGCAGCTTAAATTTCCTTTCCATGTAGAATTTAAGGAAACAATACGTTAACATATTTCATATTAACATAAAACAAGAAATTTGTTTAAATCTAAGTAATAAAATTAATAAGAGAAATATCAATTTTAAAGCAACTTTTATCAGATTGTATTTTTCTTTAGGTATTTAATTTTTTTCAATTTTAATTTTTTTTTTTTTTTATTAATTTTAAGAATTTTGTTATGAATAAAAGAACCGACATATAATTCTTTTAAACAATTTGACCGATTATTGAAAGTATCTGGAAGATCATTCGTTTAAGCTCAAGTAGGGCGAAATTGTTGGTTTATTGATAAAAAATTAAAAACTTCAAAAAAAATAAAAAAAAAAAAATTAATCATCTATATTCCCAAGGGCAATAATCGCATATACTTTAGTATTATTTATTTATTCACATAGTGTATCATAAAGTCAGCTTTTTATCAAAAGACCCAGTAATAGCAGACAAACCACCCATGCACCATTTCGATATTTATTTGCAAATTGCAATTTTAATAATTCATCATATACAAGATACTGTGCTCAACTCAATAAACATAGTTCCCAATTTTAAAAGGTTCAATTTTTATTCCAAATTAAAAATATATGCATTTACCAAAATAGCTTTAAATAAGTTTCAATCAGATACTGAAAATAATCATACTAGTGATAATGAAAGCAT
The DNA here is from genome assembly GCA_030555925.1 of Insectozyma xiaguanensis. Classification (NCBI taxonomy): domain Eukaryota; kingdom Fungi; phylum Ascomycota; class Pichiomycetes; order Serinales; family Debaryomycetaceae; genus Insectozyma; species Insectozyma xiaguanensis. The sequence goes on along the minus strand of JANIVQ010000034.1, from coordinate 29,754 downwards.
TGATTCCGAAGTTAAAGAATTGATCAAAGGACGAGAAGCTTTAACATTTGGTCCTGGTACTTACTATGGTAATAATATTGGTAATAACAGCACAACAAATACAAATAATTCAATAATTGAACCTGTTGAGTATAGCAATAGTCTTGCATCAAATCAAACACAAGTTTCTTCACCATTAACAACTACCAATACCATGATGACCAACTCATCAGCACCAATATCATTATCAATGAAGAAGATTAAAACGTTTAAAAATTTATCAACTAATAATTTGAAGCCACCAAATAGATTGAAAGAGATACAATTGCAAATTTTAGAATTGGCACAATTTTGTGGTGATTTGGATTTAGGAACAAGTAACCGATATGGAGATGTTGATTCAACATCAATAATTATATGCTCTAGTAGTGCAAACACAAGTTCAAGATCAAGTTATAGAAGTAGTTTAAGGTCTAGTTTTAGAAATACATCAAGTAGTTTCAGTAATGATATTGAATCTCCACCAAGTTTTAAAAAACCAGTTGTTCAAAAAGATGAAGAAATTCCAATTTTAAATGAACAACAGGGGAAAACAGAGTCTAACATAATAGTTAAAAGCTCTGCACAATTACAAGAACATGTACAAAATTCATTAGAAGTGGTTGAAGAAGATGTTGAAAATGAATAACGGAGTATGTATATTTTGGAGAACAGCTTGATTATAGAAACTTGACTTTAACAGTTACAATATATAACATTGTTTGAAAACATTGTAAAATAAGTTTAAACTTTCTAAGATTGATGATTTAAGCAATTAATTCTTTTAATTTGTTCATTCTACGTCTTTATTTATTTACATGTCTCAGTTCAAATAACTAAACACTCCAGATAAAAGTGGGTATTTTTCATCCAAACTAGTTTAAAGACAATTCGAACTTCAAGATCATGTTTGTCTTCTTGATAATTACAATCCTTGATGCAATAATGTGTTTATTACAATTTTCTTATATAAGCGATTACATAAACAAACGATCGTTGATAAAAAAAATATTAATGAAATATTGAAACCGATGCCTGATCCAGAATATATCAATTATTTAAATACATTAGAAAAAGAGATATCTAATTCAATACATAAATCAAATAATGAAAAATTGACAATTGAATTTATTAAAATAACGAAAAATGATTCAATCAAAGATCGAGTCAGTAAAATATTAAATATTCTTGAAAATCAACAAGATCAAATTTGTTTATTATCTAGTTTTTCAAATGGAATACCCAAACTAATATCTATAGTGGAAATTGTAAAGCAAAATTACAAGAATGAATCAAAATTGAAGCAGTATAACAAATTGAGTCAAATTAATAGTTTAAACAATCCAAATTATAAACTGAAACAGCAACAAGATTCAACAAATGAAGATGACATGGAAAGAAAATTACAAATTGAAGTCATTGATGAAGTTAAAGGTCCGAAAGAGTACATTTTACCTGTGATGTCTATAATGTTAACCAGTCAAGATTTGTCATCGATGAGTTTGATAAACTGGACAAATCAAACTACTTAATCAAAATTTTCAAAAATAATTGGAAATACCATTTCAAACAAATTATCAAGATTCAAGTTATACCAAGATAGATTAGTTATATCACAGTAGAATACAAGAAATTACCAATCTTAAATGACAAAGATTTCAATTCAACAATTCAACTAATTTGGTAATTGTTTAATATTTAGTTTTGATATAGAATAATAGATAAGTCGTTAAGTTTCATAAATATAAAGTTATTACTCTATTCGAATACAAAGTCTGTATGTTGATTGTACAAAATCTACAACTGAAAAAAAACCCCACAATTAATTATTACTCAATTAAGCCAAATTAAAGTTACGGTTGAAAGGGGGTGGTTAATATTTTATCAATATTAAAATTTAAACGAAAACAGAAAACGGTAATTTGTATTAACCACATTACTTGACAACAAAAGGTGCAAGTCTGATTAAACAAACTTTTATTAATTTTCAAAATAAATAGCCGAATCCAGTTCACAATAGGAGGTGGGTAAAAATTTTTATACGATTAGGCATTTTTTATTTAATTGGATCTCGTCGGGAATGGCTAGATTTTAATTTATGTACTAAATCTAAAAAACTGTAATATACGACAGATCATATAATTTCTTTTTTTTTTCGTGATTTTAACCATTTACAATTCAAATCATAAACAAGTTCATTTGATAACGAAGGTGATTTGAAATAAATAACCATTATGTAGAAAACAAGAAAGATAGTTTATTATATAATAGTTGTATGAAATTAAACTTTTTCATTTTTGCTTGTGTTGACTGTAAATTTTTTTATTTATTTTTCATTTAATTAATCTAAAACAAGTTACAAAACTTAAAAACCAAATTTGAAAAATTTCAAAACACCATTTAGGGCTATTACTTATACATATAACAATCTAGATGGACAAAGTGTCGACAATTATATATTAATAGTAAACAATTTATCGATTAGAATTTTTTTAAATTAATTTTTATATTTCATTAGTATGCAACAAGAACAATCACTAACAACCAAACAATTTAGTTTAATAGATAAGATTAAACAAATTGGAGCAAAACTTCAGCGTATAGATAAATTCGACAATGGGAGAAGAAATTCAATCAATTCAAATCAATCATCACTCAAATCTGTAACATCACTGAAATTGACAAAGACATTATCATTATCTAATTTGTTTAAGAATGTGCCCAATACTGAGAAAGATAATTTATCAATGAGATATGATCTACATTTTTCTAAAGACAATTTGTTGGCCTTTTTACGTGATGAAGAAATGAATAATTATGACGGTGATGATGATGTAATTCTGTTTCTAGAAGATGATATTGATCAACATGAAAGAAAAGAATTCATAATACCCCCATTGCCAACTGCATCTTATGAAAATTTAAACAAGACAAATTTAGAATGTTTGAACTATATATATAAATTTAATAGATTTACAAGTTAATATATGTACATTTATAGCTTTCTATTTACAATTGTAAATCATTTGCAAGTTGACCAATTTTTGAATTCAATTGATTTTCTAATTTAAAATTATTTGAGAATTGATCTAATCCATGTTTAGGTAATGAAGATTCTTTATCAATTAAAAATAATTGAAATTTCTCTGTATAATCATTATTTTGTGACATAATTTTCATGAATAATTTAAGTATATTTGAAGTTGTTATACCAATTTGTTGTGACCACTTTGAACCCTTTCTTAAACTTTTCATAACCCAATTTGAATAATTTACATTAATCCAATCAAATAATATTTCAAGTGTTTTGTCATCTAATTTATTAATTGAATAACCTAATAATCCCAATTCAATCATTTTGGAATCAATGTTAGCATTGACAAAGTTTAATGTTTTAACAATGGTTTCTTTACTAGAACTAAAAGATAAAGAACATAATGCTATGGTTTGTAATTCTTGTGGATCTGATAAATTTGTATGATTTAAATTTGATATATCTGAATTCTTAACCAAGTTTAAAACTTTCTTATATTCATTCATTGAACAATGTGATAATGAAGTATTGAAAATACCAGGTAATAATTCTTTTGGAATATAAATTGGAGATTTTAAATTTGGATTTAAAAAATTTTGAAATAATCTATTTGAAATTTTAATGGCTTTAGGGTTTCTATGATTTAATTGTAGTATAATTGATCGAACTTTCATTTCATATTCATCATAATTTGTTATATCAATATTTAAATCCCATGAAAATTTCTTGTATAATTTAGTATTGAATTCTTGAAACCAATCTTGATTCTTTTGAAATACTTCATTATTAAAATGTAAAATACAATCTATGAAATTTTGATAATAATTCAATGCCACTTCCCATGCTTTATAAGTAAAATCTAATTCTATCATTTGTTCTAATATTTTAAAGAAATTGGTCAAATCTTGTTCTTTTGACTCGTGGGTATATATATAATCATTTAAATCTTTCAATATCATGATTAAATCTGAAGAAGATACTAATTTCAAGTTTGGTAAACAATCATAAATAACTTTGTAATAGCCAACATGACCAGCATTCAAATTAACTAAATCATTTGGTAGTTCAGTTTCTTCTTCGGTCATGAGTTTCAATTCTAATCCATTTTTGGTTTTCACAATTAATGGTATTTGAAAATTTGTACCATCAGTTTGTTTAACTATAACTTTCTCATTTTCATGAATTACTTTTAGTATTGGAAATCCAGTTGCATCAGTCCATGATTTTACAAAGCTTGGTAAATCAATTGAAACTTGATTGTTTAATTTTTCCCAAATCATTTCGAAACTTATAGATTTATCTTTATATTGATCAAGAACACATTCTTTAATACTTTTCAAAAAATTTTTATTTTCAATTTCAAAAATTGAATTGATCATTTGTAATAATATTAATCCCTTTTCATATATATCAGTATTGAATATACTAGAAGTTGATGAATTGACATGAATTTTTAAATTTTGTCTATAATCATTAATACTTTGAATTGGATTTGGAAAATCTCTTTCAGTCATAATTTGATCGAAATCAATCTTTTCTCCAAGAATAATCTTAGCTACACAAGTAGCAAAAGATTCATTAAACCATAAACAATCCCATGATTCGAAAGATACCCAATTACCAACCCATTGATGAGCCATTTCATGTATTATCATTTCTTTTAATAGATTTTGTTCTTCATCAGTTGAATTTGTTGAATTGATCAATAAACTATTTTGTAAAACATTTATAATCCCCCAGTTTTCCATGGCTCCATCATTTAAAAATGGTAATGCAATGAAATATAAATGATTTAAAGGAAATTTTCCAAAGATTTCTTCAAGTTTAGGTAAATATTCTTCAATGATTTTCAAAGCCAATTGTGCATTTGAACTTTCACCTATTGAAGTATATATTCTAATAGAATCCATTTCATCATTTATAGTTGATTTGAAACTTGACAAATAATCTAAATCACCTATAACAAACCCTAAAATAGAAGGATGAATTAATTTTGGAAATTTAAATTTGAATTGCTTGATATCTTCATCAATCTCTTGTTGTTCGTATAAATCTCCATTTGATAAAACAGTGAATTTCTTATTTGTTTCTATAGTTAAATTAATCTTAACTTTATGTTTTAATTCATCAATTATTGGAAACACTTGTTTTGCATAATTTGGTTGGAAATGAGTTGCTAAAATATAATTATTTGCTTGACCAGATATATTATCTAAATAATTTGTTTTAAATAAACCTTGAGTTGAATCTTTGAAAGTTTGAATAGTATTGATTTTCCCCATATAATTGATCTTTAATATCTTCATCTCATCATCGGTACTAGTTCCATTGAATGTAACCCTATGGTTTAATTTATCATACTTGATTGACACTTTGTTCCCATTGATTGAAGCGCTGGTAATTATAAGTTGGTTGGCATTTAAGGTAAAATCAAAAATATTATTTTCAATGTTATTTTTACCTTCAAGTTTGATAACTGCTTCACCGGTGAAATTTGGTTTCATATGATTAACAACCAATTTGTAATCATATTCAATTGGAATGTAATCATTCAGATCAAGTAATGATTCCATCTTGGTATGAAAATTATTTTTGCAACAGGGTTGAAAATTTGAAATTTTTCAAAATATTTTTAATCCGGTCACATGTTTTGTCACGTGATGAGATTTTAAGAAATTTTTCAAAAGCTTGAAAATATGTCGAAATTGGTTGAGTTATCAATCGGAAATAATCTTCTATTTAATTATTACTAATTAATCACGGTAAATATAACAATATTGTAAAAGGTTTAGATTTTGTGGGGTTGAATAGAATAAAGTTTGGTGCGGTGAGACAAGATCCGACGGCCGTAATCTTTAATTACGTAATACCGCTAACATTCATTACATAATCAGCTCAACATAATTAAAATTTTCAATTTTTTTGGGATTTGAATTTTTAATATAAAAATTTGAAATTATCCCGAACAATTCATTATTCATTCATTTACTTGTTTCAACCTGTTTTTGATTTATCCTTATTTTATAACTATTATCTTCATCAAATTTAGTCATTAATTCCCTGAGGTTTTCTTAAAAATAAATATTTGTTGGCCATAAAAATTTAATTTTTATTTTTTTCTTTAATTCATAAAAACCGTTATTTACGATCGTACCATCCAAGTTTAATTATATCATCATTCAATGGAATCCATTTCAAAGCTTACGAGTATAAATAATGATATAACGGACAATAATAATGGCATAATAAGTTTCAATAATCATGTTGTAAACGAAAATGGTTCAAGAAATTCAAATTCACAATCTCAAACATCTATATCGGATTCACAGCCTCGTTCACTGTCCCGTTCACAATCCCGATCTCGTCGTCATAGGTTGAGTATATCACATGAAGAGCTAAATTTGGAATTGGTCGACCCAGGTACTATAAAAATAGATTGTTCTGGTGCTTTTATAGCCAATGATGATTTATTAAAAGATTCATTAACTGAAGTTGAAGATTATAGTACTTCATCATCATCATCGAATAATTCAAGTGATTTGGAAGATAATGAACAAAATATAACTGACGATTCATCAATTGAAAATCAAGATAATAATAATGAACATCATGTAATTACAAAAAATAATATAAATTTACCAAAACATAATGATGAAATTATACATATATCTATAGATATAGGAGGAACATTGACTAAATTGATATATTTTACAAAATCTGGTAAACCAAATGGTGGAGGTGGGAAATTACATTTTCAAGATTTCCAAACTGAGAATTTCGAAAAAGATGTCTTAAAATATATAATAAAATTGATAAATAAATCAATTGAAACACATAAACGGTCATTACCAATTACATATATTATAGCAACTGGAGGTGGTGCTCATAAATTTTATAATTTAATGACAAAAGTTTTCAAAAAGAATAAATTACCAATGAAAATTATAGCCAAAGATGAAATGGAATGTTTAATTAGAGGATTAGATTGGTTAATTACTAAAATTCCACAAGAAATTTTCACATATGATTTAATTGATTTAAAAACTAAATTCCAACCATTACAAAATGAAAATGAAATTTATCCCTATTTATTAGTCAATATAGGTAGTGGTGTTAGTATGGTTAAAGTTACGAAACCAGGACCTGATGGGTTTGAAAGAGTTGGAGGTTCTTCATTGGGTGGTGGTACATTATGGGGATTATTAAGTTTATTAACCAATGCAAAAGATTATAATGAAATGTTGGAAATGGCTTCTAATGGTAATAATGAAAATATAGATTTACTAGTTGGTGATATATATGGTACCAATTACAATAAAATTGGTTTAAAAGCAAATCATATAGCATCAAGTTTTGCAAAAGTTTTTAAAAAATTAAGATTTAATAATAAAACAATGTCACAAGCTGAAAAATTAAAACAATTTAATCAAGAAGATATAGCTAGATCATTATTATTTTCAATATCAAATAATATAGGTCAAATTGCTTATTTACATGCTGTTAGGTTTAATTTAAAAAGAATATATTTTGGTGGTAGTTACATATCTGGTCATATGCAAACCATCCATACATTAAGTTATGCAGTTAATTTTTGGTCAAAAGGTGATATGCAAAGTTATTTCTTAAGACATGAAGGATATTTAGGATCTGTTGGAGCATTTATGATGGGTCCAGCAGTTGAAGATGACACTAATTAATTATGATATACGTACATACATGCTTATTTATTTATTTATTTATTTAACTATTCATTTAATAGATACATTTAATTATAATCTGAAATCATTGTTTTGATCAAATAATTCATTGAATGAATCATTTAAAAATTCATGAATATTTGAAGTTTGTAATGATCTTCCATATTTCTTAAAAGCTTTAAGTGAACTTGTTCTTACTAAAGTTGAAGCAGCAAAGCAAGCTAGTAAATTAGCTTCATCATTATTTAATTGTACTTGATTATCCCAAAATGAATTTAAATAATTATTTGACCAGTTTAATAAAGTAGCTATTGAACCAGTTAAAGTGTCACCTTGACCACCAACTCTTTTAGAACTAGCTTTGAAATCACTGATCAAATAATGTTGTGAATTTGATATTATATCTTTACCACCTTTTCTTATAATTATAACATTACCCAATTTTTCAGATAATTGTTTTGTCTCTTGAATCATTTTATCTATGTTAGATTCATCCAATTTAATTTCAAGATCTAATTTATCTGCTATTCGTTTAAATTCAACTAAATTTGGAGTTATAATTGCCCGTTTATAATTTTTAATAAGATTAGGATTTAATGATAATAAATATAATGAATCAGCATCTAATATTAATGGTTTATTCATAACTTTTACTTCTTCAATTATACGAATCAATGTTTTTAACATTAATACATCACGACCAAAGCCTGGACCAACTACAACAACATCTATTCTAGTTAATAAGTTCATAATATTTGGTAAGATTTCATCATCAATTATTTTATTCAATGTATTAGTTTCAAATAAAAGTTGTTCAAATGATTTCTTTTGTTTTAATTGTTCAATTTCATTTTTAAATTGTTCATTATTAATTTTAGGTTTATAATTATCAAGCTCATACAAATATGGATGAACCATTAGATCTGGACTATAACTTTTAATGATTGGTGCAGCATATTTCACACATACAATATGAGATAAATCAGCACCAACTAATAAACTAGAATGTGATGAAAAATATGGTGCACCAGTATAATTCTCATTACCACCAATTACACAGATTTTACCTGCTTGACCTTTATGAAAATGGGGTAATAATGGTTGAATCAATTGTTGAGATAATTGAATCAATTCCTTTTGAGATTTACCACGTAACATGAATTTTAAACTTTTAATAATTTAATCAGAAATTGAAAACTGGAGATATTTTTATACGGGATGCTACCAGATTGTCGTTTGCGATTGCCACCATGCAGCCCTTTGAAAGAATATTCGCAACAATTAAATTCGGAACCAAAAAACGGTGTACGGTCGACAGAAGAATTTACGGTATAGAAGAATCACAGTTTATTCAATTATCTTCGAAGATGATTATTGTTATCCGAAGTTATATTAACATCTATTGATTTTCAATTAATCCCACGAGTTTTGAAAAGCAAGATGATGTAAAGCAACCAATAATTTTTCTGGTTCGTTCGATCATCGACGCAACGACATCATGAACAACAAATCTTTAGTTCTATATATTACAATTGCTCTCAAAGTTACACGAACAATTGAATCATAATATGTCTATAATTTAATAGTCATATATATCTCCATTGCTATTTGATAATTCTAATTGTAAAAATAGAGTAAAGATATTCAAAAAAAAGTGTGGCATCGTGACTAAAAATTTATAGGGTGAAAGTTCTCGGAATTAATTTGTAACCAACTCAATTGTAACAATTTAGAGGTTATTAGTAATGGTTATAAGGTTCTTCTATTCCAATTGGATATAAGTCATAGTTGATGATGGTTCATTAACTTATATATGATTTAATACCACCATCTTAAATTTTTCCGTGCCCCCTTCTACTCCTATGCCCTCCCCTCTTTCCGGTTTAGTTGCCCAATTAAATTTCAATTTTAATACATATATATATATAATAGTTTTTCCATAAAGTTGCCAAACCTTTTTTTTGACAATTTATCAACATTTATTTATTTAATAATGTCATTACAATCATTAACTACTAAATACTTGACACCAAAATACTTGGTACCATTGGTTGGTGTTACAGCAGCTTCAATTGGATTAGCTAATTATTATACATCAATTAATCAACAAAATATTATTTTAAATGAAACTGGTAAAACTTTTACTGATGCTAATGAATGGATTGATTTAAAATTATTAAAATCAGAAAATGTTAGTCATAATACTAAACATTTGAAATTTCAATTAAAAAATGATGATGATGTTTCAGGTTTAATTACTGCTTCAATGTTAATGACCAAATTTGTTACTCAAAAAGGTAACAATGTTATAAGACCTTATACTCCAGTTAGTGACCCAAATCAAAAAGGTACTATTGATTTTGTTATTAAACATTACGATGGTGGTAAAATGTCAACTCACATTTTTGATTTAAAAGAAGGTGATACTTTAACTTTCAAAGGTCCAATTGTTAAATGGAAATGGGAACCAAATCAATTTAAATCAATTGCTTTAATTGGTGGTGGTACTGGTATCACTCCATTATATCAATTGTTACATGAAATCACTAGTAATCCAAAAGATAACACCAAAGTTTCATTGTTCTATGGTAATGTTTCACCAAGTGATATTTTAATTAAAAAAGAAATTGATGAAATTGCAAATAAACATAAAGATCAAGTTAAAATCCATTATTTTGTCAATGATAAAAAAGATTCAACTGATTATGATGGTCATGTTGGTTTTATTGATAAAGATTTCTTACAAAAAGAATTGGATAAACCAAGTCAAGATTTTAAAGTTTTCGTCTGTGGACCACCAGGTTTATACAAGGCCATCAGTGGTGCTAAAGTTTCACCAACTGATCAAGGTGAATTAAGTGGTGCTTTGGCTGACTTGGGTTTTGAAAAAGAACACGTTTTTAAATTTTAAATTGTATACGATATAGTAGATTTATAGATTCAAGAAATCAATAAACAGAATTACTTGTAAAGCTTTTTATATTTTTTTTGTTGTTGTTTTCAACTTGATGGTGAAAATTGCAATTGAAGGTTGTTGTCATGGAGAATTGAATCAAATTTATAAATCTTTAGAAAATAAAGATGTTGAATTATTGATAATATGTGGTGATTTTCAAAGTTTAAGAAATGAAAATGATTTTCAATGTTTAAATGTTCCAAAAAAGTATCAAAGATTAGGTGATTTCCATCAATATTATTCAGGAATTAAAAAAGCACCTGTAGTTACAATATTTATTGGTGGTAATCATGAATGTTCAACTTATTTAAAAGAATTGAAGTATGGTGGTTGGGTTTGTCCAAATATTTATTACATGGGAGAATTTGGTTCAATTTGGTTTAAAGGTATTCAAATTGTTGGTTGGAGTGGGATTTTTAATTATCAATCATTTACAAATTGGCAATTGAATTATGATACTGAGTTTACTTTACCTTTAACCCCATCAACTATAAGATCTATATACCATCAAAATTTGAAAAATTTTATTAAAATGTATTTGATGAATAATGAAATTGATATAATATTAAGCCATGATTGGCCTGTTGGTATCGAAAAATATGGCAATTTGAATTATCTACTATCAAAGAAACCATTTTTTAAACAAGATATTAAATCAGGAAGACTTGGAAGTCCATTGAATAAAATTTTAATTCATCATCTTAAACCAAAATATTGGTTTAGTGGTCATTTACATGTTAAATTCAAAGCTAAAATACCAAATGAAAATAAGGATGAGATAAGTTTAGACATGGATGATGATGATGAAGAAGAAGAAAAGGGTGATTTGCAAGAATTTGAAGTTATAAAGTATCAAAATTTACGTAAAAGGATAAAATTAGATAATGATATTGTGCCAAAGAGATCAAACCCAAATTATAATGTTGAATTTCTAGCATTGGATAAAGTTGGTAGAAATCGACTGTATTTAGATATTTTTGAAATTAAATCAAATGAAAATCATCCATCATTTAAAACAAATCAATTATATTATAGTAAAAGAAGTATAATAATCAATAAAGTAGTTGAGCAATATTTCAATGATAATAAAGATCAAATTGAACAATTTAATTATCAAGAAATATTAACAAATCCTTACAAATTTAAAATGGTTAATGAAATTGAAAACAAAATAAATTTAGAAATTGATTTAAAAAATTCGGAATTTGAAAATTTAAAAATACCCGAAAACTTTCAGATTATAGCAACACCAAGTTCAAATGATGATACTGAAACCAATCTTAAATATTATTCAAATAATCAAACAATTGAATATTGTAAAAGATTTGAAATATCATCAAATTTAAAACTTTTAACAAGATTAAAGAAAACACAAGAAAAAAAAAATAAATAAATATACATGGTTTTATGTCGTCATGAAATAGCAGATCTCGACATTCTTTCGAGGCTTTAACTCTTTTAAAGAATAAACATGAAAATATAGTTTAAACTAAAAATGTTGGACCAACTCAACCCAACATTTCAGCTTGATAATAACTCATTTCATTAGTTTCTTCCTCTTACACGTAGTTGTAGTGATATATAGTCTATCTATCCTCTGATAAAAGTTGAAATATTAATAAAACATGTTGATAATTAATTAAGATTATCATAATTAATTTCAACAAAGAAGAAAAGAAAAAAAAAAAAAATAATAATCAGAATAAAAATAATAATTAATTAAACCTTAAACTGGTGATTATCAACATTATTTCACCATCCATAAGTTAAAGTTTTCCCAAGTAACAGCTCCTAGTTAACATTGATTTGATTTAAAAGATGCCTTACGATTCGCATAATCCATTGACGGTGTCTCTACCTTACAATTTTATTAACCCCAATGATTATCCAACAGAAGTCATGGCAAATAGGTTTAATGCTTGGAGATCAATAATTAGAGAATTGGTCAACTATTTCAAAGAGTATGCAAGTGTTCAAGAAGAAATCATTAGACAGCAGTCGAGATTACAACAAGCACTTGGTTCAACTGCAAGAGGCAATCAAATTATTGCATCATCTGCTGCTTCATCTACATCCAACTCAGTTTCACATCATAATGGTAATAACCATAATAATAATAACAACAAAGAAGATTTAGAAGCAATTAACAAGTTTTTTTTACCTGTTGGTAATGGATCAATTCAAGATATACCCAATATTTTATTTAAATATCATCAACAAAATTTAGTAAACAGTTCAACCACTTTAAAAGAAGTGAATACTGTGATTGTACCTAAGTTAGAAGAATTAAGAAAAGATTTATTAATTAAAATTAAAGAAATTAAAAATTTACAAAATGATTTTAAAAATAATTTAAATAAAGAACTTAATGAAACTAAGTCTTTGATATCTCAATATAATCAAGCAATTGAATTATCGAATAAGCTAGATAATGGGTCAATATCTTCGAATCATCATCATCATTTGATTGAAAACTCATCTGGTGAACATGGTAAATTTGATCCTTATTTGGTTAAATTTAAATTAGATCGTCAATTGAAAAAACAATTGGTTGAAGAAAATTATTTATATGATGCATATGCAAATTTACAAAATGCAGGTAAACAATTGGAATCAATTGTTGTATTGGAAATTCAAAATTATATGTCAATATTTTTAAATTTAGTTGGTAAAGAAAATTCAGTATTTGGAAATTATTTATTACCAAATATAAATAATGGATTTTTAGGTAAAGAATCGAATTTTGAATGGGATTCATTTATTGAAAGAAATTTACCAAGTATTAATAATATTAGTTCAATTAATAATTCAAATTCAGTTGTTAAAAATGGAACTTTTATTGATTTAGATATACCAAAAAGACATTTTAATGAATTTATTATAAAAAATTTTGATTCAAATTTAAATTTATCTGTTAGAGAAGGTTATTTAGAAAGAAGATCTAAATTTTTAAAAAATTATTCAAGTGCTTGGTATGTATTAACATGTTCATATATTCATGAATTTAAATCAAATGATAGGAAAAGAGATCCTCAACCTGTAATGTCATTACCTTTAGATAGTTGTACTGTTAGTGATCATTCAAAAGATGATGGTAAATCTGATGGAGTTTATAAATTTATTTTAACTTCAAAATCAAATAATACTTTAATGAATAAAACTCATAAATGGGTATTTAGAACAAATACTTATAAGAATATGATTGATTGGTTTGATGATATCAAAAAAATGACTAGTTTACCAACACCAACTGCAAGAGCAAGAAGTATTAAAAATAATCATGTTCATAATCAATTGACTACAAGTGATAGTTTAAATAAAGTTGTTTCAAGAAATTCATCTGTTCGTTCACCTGCTAAATCAATGAGAACTGTTAATACTCAAAAACTGAGTATTCATCAAAGACCATTATCACAATCTACATCAATTGCAAATGCAAATAGATTATCATCAACATTTTCACAAAGAAATGCTCAGTCACCAAGATTAACAAATATGATTAATAGTGATGGTACAATAATTACACCAATGGATACACAAGATGATTTGAAACGTTTACCAAGTCAAAATTCAAATCTTTATCAAGTTCCAAAACAATCAGAATCAATACCTCAACAACAATTATCACAACTGCCAAATATAACAGCTCCACCTAACTTTCATTTAATACCTGTTGAATCAAATGGTCAAGCTCATTTACCAAGTTCTATCCCACCAACTGCTCCTTCAGGGTATCAATATTATGTTGCACCAGGTAGTCAACAAGCACAACAATTTTATGATCCAGTACAACAACAATATTATACTATAACTCCAAGTATGCCTAATGTCATACCACAATCTGCATCAAATCAAAAACAAACATCATCATCATCTCAACAACCACAACCACAACCACAATATTTTCAAAGTTCATCACCTCAACAATTAAATGGTTCACCAATTGCACAGCCAACTTATTTCCCACAATTTATTCAACATCAACAATTACCATATCCAACTTCAAGCAAGGCTGACGTTGAAAGTCAAACTACAAGTCAGGATGAAAATCAAAAAGAACAACAACCTCAGAATAATGGTCATATACCAACATATTTATCAACTGATGAAGTTTCAACATTGAAAAGTGGAGATGCTTACAATTTAAATAATATACCAAGTAATACTGATCATGGAGAAATCAATGTTGTTTTATCTAATCAAGAGAAATAGATTCCTTTTTAACTATTATTAATAATATGTATTTTTTTTTTATTTTTAAATGCTATATGAACCTCTTTAAACGACAACACCTGAATTAGATGCAATTCTAGGCCATAAATCAGCACATTCTTTAGCAACAGGACCAGTGATAGCTGAACCTTTCATTTCACCTTTTGGATTAACAATAACACCTGCATTATCTTCAAAGTATAAGTAGACACCATCTCTTCTTCTCCATGGTTTTGATTGTCTGATAACAATAGCTGGCATGACTTTCTTTCTTAATTCTGGTTTACCTTTTTTAACAGTAGCCATAACCATATCACCAGCAGCAGCAGCTGGTAATCTGTTTAATCTTGCACCAACACCTTTGACAGCAAGAACGTACAAGTTTCTTGCACCTGAGTTATCAGCACAATTCATAACTGCACCAACTGGTAAAGCCAACTATAACATCATTTGTTAGTATTCCAATTTTTTTCAACAATCAAACAATATAAGATCTTGTAATCCTTGATATATTGCCATAAACTTGATGATATTATTTCATCTGGTAATTGAGATGTACATACTGACATACGGAATTTGTTACCTGAAGCACCTGAACCTGACATTATGTATTGATTCTATGTATTAATTTAATAAAACTTTGAGTATACACTGAAAATTTTTTGGTGAAAATCAATTAGTGCGAAGAGTGAGAAATTGATAGCACAAAACAATAATAATTAATTTTGTGTAACTAAAAATAAATGCTCATACTTAATGTTGTAGCCCTAAGACCCACACTACCTGAAATTTAATGTAACAACAATTTACCTGTTTAAGTTAACATATTACTTTTAATTATATACATATGAAATATGGAATAACAATTGATGAATGATTCAACGTGATTGAATCATTTTTTGTTCAATTAGGAAACTCTAGCAGGTGGTATCTTTATAATTTATCATGCCATGTCTTAGCGCAGTAGGTTGCAAAAAATCTCTTTATAATTTTGCAGTCATTTCAAAAAAGGAAATTAAATTGTATATTCCGATTAACTATTTATTGTCTAACTAACAATCCTTTTGGCCATTTGATATATGTGTTTTGACTAGATGCTTGGCCACTGAAACAAGCATACCAACTTGCAACTGAAGATATTGCTAAAAAGCATGCACCAACTCTAACTATCGTATGATTATTTGACATAAACCCAGCTGATAATACAAAAAATGCAATATCTACAGCACCAAAGATCACAACAAATGGAATTGTTGATTTTAATGTAATCAAAGTTAACATTGATGCATATAACCCCCAAGAAAGTAAATAAAATCCAAGTGCATTATTTAATTGCTGTGGTTCATCTTTATAACTTTCTAAAATTTGAAAAGCTGGAATATATATAGCTGAAAATGCTAACCAAAACAGACCAAATGAAGTAAATGCAGTTCCACTAAATGTATTACCAATAATTATTTCCCATACACCAGCTAAAAATTGTATTACACCACCATAAAAAACTGTCAATCCCACAGCCATATTTGGAGTTGTGATTCCCATAACACCAATCATGTATAATGCTAAAACAAATGCAGTCAAAGCATATGAAGCTAATCCAATAGCAGCAGCGTCTCCAAACTTATGTACTGGCTGTGAAGAATTATTACTTGCTTGTATTATTTCATGTAGCCTAATTAACCTATGTTCTAACTCATAGTTTCCGTCAGCTGAAATTTTAGGTGAAACAGTTAAACTACTTCTAGATTGATTTACAAATTCAGTCAAAGGCTGGCCAGGTGATATATCAAGTGAATTTGTCATTAATTTGAAGATCTCAAGATCTCACCTTTCTCATACTTTATATTCTAACTTTTGAGATTGACTCTGGTTTAAAGCTGACTCTAGGGTTGACTCTTTATTCAAAGTCCATCTATGGATTATAATAATTCGATCAGGTACATTTTGTTGCATTTCAATTTTGTGTATTGGACTTACTAATTTGGTCCAGAGAAACGCAACTGAAAAAAAATATACAATGGTAAACAACGCTAATTTCCTGGGGACGATCTTAAAAATACCCTTGGTAGTAGAAGATGAAGTAACGTCATCAATTCATAAATCATTTATTTGGATGCATGTGTCAAAAGCAGATTATCTACCAAGTAATGATCCACAATTTATAAATATTTCATTAGTTTGTATTTGGCAACATGGTTATTTCCATACAACAATTACACGAAATAAACTCCTGCGTATATTCAAGGAAAGTCCCAATTTTAATGTTAATCCTCATGATTATCCTGATTTGATGTATAGCTTGTTTCCATTAGATGTGGATTCCATGCTTTCAAGAGAAAATAATGAATATGATTTGCAAGTCACTGGTAAAATATCTGATAAATTTGATACAGTAGATGATTATTCGACTGAAAAGGATTTGATAATACAAATAAAAACAACTTCAAAATTGCCAATTACTGTTGGAGTAATTACAATCCCATCAGTAGATTTGGAAGCTGATGAAAATTTGAAATTTGAATCAGATTTATTCAATTGGTTTGATCTATATAATCAACAAATGGAACAACTCGAGTTTTTAGCATTGGAGTATAAAGATAAATATGAGAAAGTTAAAACTACTTTGGAAATAACTGAATCTAATTATGAATTAGCCAAAAAGCATTATCAAACTACAATTCAAGATCTTGACACTAAATTTAATCTGGCATTAAATTCTAAAAAAGACAAGATTTTTGAATTAATTAAAAAATATGAAATTGACGAAAATTCGAAACATTTGAAAGATGTGAATATTGATTGGTTGAAAAACGAAGGTGAATTAAGTGTTAGAAGAGAAGATATACCAGATTTAGAAATCTCCAGAAAAAGGAAATCCAGCAACAGGGCAGAATCAAAGAAAAGACGAAAGACTGTTGATACTAGCGAAGATGAAGAAGAAGTACAAGTTAAACGAGAAACTGAACCAGAAAGAACAGATGATTTCATACCGAATATAAAACAAGAAGAACCTCATTCTTTCAACCTTTTGCAAAGTGATCGAGGAATTCTTCAAAGAAGTTTAGAATTGGTGGATGACGATGAAGTAGAACAAGCCCAAGACCAAGACCAAGACCAAGAGTCTGAAGACTATGATAGCAGTGACGAGTATGACCGTGATGCTGAACTATCTAATGTTGAAGAGGCTAACGAAAATGATGCTGAAGATGCTAAAGAAGTCGAGCCAAAAGAAGAAGAAGAAATTATAGATAAAGCTGACACTCAGCCCGATGTCCATGTATCTACTCAAACAATCAAAGATGATAGTATAATTGAAGACAGCTTAGCTAATGGAAAGAGTCAACTGCTAGTTGAAACTGATTACAGTGATTCTGAAAGTGATGGTTCCACAACAAAACCAAATGAATCTTTACAAAAACAAAGTCAAAAAGATGTTGATACAGATTATAGTGAAGATGAAGACGAATAATAAGCATATTCACGCGTGGTGGTGAAAACTACATCTTTGTATAAGTTATTAATAGAAAAAATTTTATTGGTAGCATCTCGAATCTAACTTTTGTAGAGAAGAAGCAGCAGCAGCAGATCAAAAATATGAAAAATTATACCAAAAGAAAAATTTTAAACACTTTATATCATCAGCCCAAATATCTAACATCAAGTATAAGTAGTTCACTCAACTTATACAACTACAACTACAACTACAACTTACAATTTTTTTCTTCTATTTTACTTCATAATCATTTCTATTCAAGGGGGTTCCTTTCTTTTTAGTTCATTTTTATTTAGTGTGTTTTTACAAGCATTGATTTTCCATTCTTTTCCCCATTATTTTTAAGGTTATCAAAAACTTGGAGTTATTTACTTTAAAAAATACTTGCATTTAATCATATTATTCGTCAATTCATTTAGTTTGTTTTATTTTATTATATTTAATTATGTCATATTATGATCCATATCAAGGTATGTCTCAACAATATATGGGACAACCATTTTATCCTCAATATTATCAAAATGATAATTCTGATTCACTTTTAATCAATGATCAACAACAGCAACAGAATATTAATTTGAATAATGGCTATGGTAATGAAGTTATGAGACATTCATTTGATGATTATCCACAATATCAACAAGATTTGAATGATTTCAATTATAATGTAATTGATGCACCAAATATTGGTACTACCACTGGTGGAGAATTTTATACTGAAGATGGGTTAATGACAAGTGGAGCCAATTTAAGTTATCAAGGACAATCAAATGATTTATTGTATCAACAACAAGATAATCAAGCACAATCCATTGCACCATCAAGAACAGTATATTTAGGAAATTTACCATCTGATGTTTTACCTAATGAATTGTTGGATTATGTCAGATCTGGAATTTTGGAAAATGTTCGTATATTACCAACTAAAAATTGTGCATTTATATCATTTATTGATCAACAATCAGCTTTATTATTTCATTCAGATTGTATATTGAAAAAATTAAACATTAAAGGTCATGATATAAGAATTGGTTGGGGTAAAAACTCAGCTATTCTTCCAGCCGTTATGGAAGCAATTCAAAGAGATGGTGCAACACGTAATGTTTATTTGGGAAATTTAAGTAATCCATTAACCGGAGATTTAATAACTGAAGAAGAATTAAAAGAAGATTTATCAAGTTATGGTATTATTGATTGTATAAAGATTATTCCTGAAAAGGGAATTGCATTTATTCATTTTTTATCAATTTTAAGTGCTATTAGATGTGTTGCAAATTTACCATTAAAGGAAAAATATTTAGATAAAAAATGCTTTTATGGTAAAGATAGATGTGCTTTTATTACGAAAACTCAACAACATAATGCAGCACAATATTTAGGATTAGCTCCAGGTATGGAACATATAGTTACAGCTGCTGATCGTGAATTTATTAGTTCTGCATTGGTACAACAATCTGCTGCAGCTGCACAAATTGCTACACAAGCTGGTGGTGCTAATAATCTTGGTAATCGTACAGTATACCTTGGTAATTTACATCAAGATTCTTCAGTTGAAGAAATTTGTAATGTTGTTAGAGGTGGATTATTACAAAGTATTAGATTTTTAAAAGAAAGACATGTTTGTTTTATAACTTTTATTGATCCAATTGCTGCAGCACAATTCTTTGCCATGTGTCAATTACATGGACTTACAATCCATAATAGAAGAATAAAAGTTGGTTGGGGTAAACATTCAGGACCTTTATCTAATGCATTATCATTAGCAGTATCAAATGGTGCAAGTAGAAATATTTATATTGGGAATTTGGTAAATTTTAATTATTATAATCCACAAAAATTAAGAGATGATTTTAGTAAATTTGGAGATATTGAACAAATTAATTATTTAGAAGAGAAAAATTGTGCTTTTATTAATTTTGTAAATATTGCAAATGCAATTAAAGCAATTGATGGTATTAAATCATTTCCAGATTATAAAAATTTAAAGATTAATTTTGGTAAAGATAGATGTGGAAACTTACCAAGACAATTTCAAAATCAAAATCAACAACAACAAAACCAGAACACATTGAATGTAAATAATGGCGCAACCATAAGTGGTGCAAATTTGAATGGTGGTCCTTTAGGAATATTGAATAATGATGATAGTCAACATTCATTTCTTGAAGGTTCAATATCTCCACAACCACAAGATATCCAACAACAACTTCATCATCATCATCAAACAAACATTTAAAGATAGCATTTATTCTTTATTCTACTTTGTATTTATATAAGGGTTTCATTTTTAAAAAAAAAGTATTTATAATCAATATATATTATTATCTTATTCTAGGAACAATTGCAACAAATAAAACCATTATTGTAAATGAAACAGCTAGTATGATGAATAATTTAAGTAAAAGCCAAAGACTTATCTTACCTCCAGTTTTATTTTCAAGGTAAGCACCAAGGTTTTTATCAATAACTTTGAATAAATTTGAATTTTTAATTATATTTTCATTAGTTTCATTAAGAATTATTAAATCATCATTTAAAATTTTTGAACTTAATTTTAATGCACTTGTTTTCAATTGAGTTGTTAATTCAGATAAATCAGATATGATTTCATTTTGTAATGAATCATGGTATTCATTAACTTTGATATTATCATTTGAAGATTCTTGATCTAAAACTGTACTTGACCCTGATAACAACCTTTTACGTAATGATGTTAAATCTTCATCTTGTACCACGTCTTGCTCTATTTTTTCAACTTCTTCAACATTATCATCTTCAACTGGACTGTTTTCAAATTCATACAATTTAATTAATTTATCAACCACATAATCTTTCTCATCTAGCACATCAACTAATAAATTGTTTATTTCAGATTTCACTTGATTGTAAAGTTTGCTTTGTTTATACGTTGGATGTTGATAAATTTGAACATTTAAATTGGTTAAAGAATTTCTAATTGTAGATAGTTTGAATTTCAAAACATATGGTGATTGGTTTATATGAGCTGTAGTAGTTGATGCATCTTTCAAATCGGGTATATTGAGAGAATTGATCTCTTGTGTATACTGAGTTATGATTGTTTGAATTGTTTGAATTGATAACATTGATGATCAGATATGCGAATTCAAAATTTTTTGATATCAAGAAGAAGAGTTTA
The DNA here is from genome assembly GCA_030555925.1 of Insectozyma xiaguanensis. Classification (NCBI taxonomy): domain Eukaryota; kingdom Fungi; phylum Ascomycota; class Pichiomycetes; order Serinales; family Debaryomycetaceae; genus Insectozyma; species Insectozyma xiaguanensis. The sequence continues at coordinate 8,187 of JANIVQ010000034.1, read as the reverse complement.
CATATACAATAGATACAACTTGTTGCTATTATCAAACAAAGATTACTATTATCTATCTACAATTGATTGAGAATGTTAGCCCAACTACTATCAAACAACGATCTACGAAATAAAATGATCGTGGTTAGCGAAAAAGGCTGCGGAAAATTATTCTAAGGATTTTAAGATACATAAAGGTTAGTCATCGATCTTGTATAAACAAAATCTCGTGTTTTCATATATTGATTCTTTATATCCTAAATGACATGAAGAAGAAAATTTTTAACTTAGTTTGAAAATTTATTAAAAGCCTTTGGTGTAATTGTGTGGTGCACGACTTGTATTTTAGCTGCAAAATCTTTAAACTGACTTAATTATATGGAGTAATATTCTTGACATATCGTGTATTGATGGATTTTGACCTTCTTGTGTCAAAAGTCAGATTTAATGTCAGTTTATAGATAATGATGTGAATTGTTCTATTATGGTAGTCTTGTTTGAAATGTATTCATGAGGGCAGTTGATCTTGTAATTAAAATATAAACTAAGATGTATAATTATTAGTCATAAAAGCTATGTGCCTAATGACATTTATAACAAAATCTTGACTGATTTTCAATAAAACCACAGTTTCGAACTGTTGAATTGTGTCAAAGCATGGTTGCAAGAAAATTATAAAATCCTTGCAATATGTACTTAGAAATGACTTGTGAGCATCGACTTTTTAGTTTAAAAGCATTATAATACTCAAATAATGTTGAATATACCTTAATTTTTTGGTTTTGGGCTTGTTCAAAAAATTAACTAAAGGTTCTGGATGGTTTTCTTAAAAATTTTGACATAGCTTCGCCGTACATTGGAAATCACAAAATTCTTAGTCAGAAATTCATGCATCCAAACTTCAATAGTAAAATTAAAACAAATTGTTTATGGCTACAAGGAAGATCTACAAGTACAACAATCAATAAAAGAACTACATATTAACTTGGTTTATTGATTGCTTCAACGAAAAATGTGGAATTCATCTATATAAAATGAAAATAGGAAACCATTTCAATTATTATGAAATTAAATCAATATCACCCAATGAAAATAACATTAATGCATGTCAATAGGCATCTTAAGTTGAATTGAATCATGTTTGTGAAGCAAAAGTGGTTAATAATTGGTTTGTTATTTGGTATTGGTATTTTCCAATTTGTGTTTTCCAATTTGTGTTTTCCAATTTGTGTTTTCCAATTTGTACAAATGTGTAATGATTGAGTCAATAAAATTAAATGAGAAACAAAGTGAATAATTAGAAACAAAAGAGTTAGATAAAATAAATAATAATGACCTATCTTGTAGAAGTTTGAATGCTTTTAGTTGAATCTCTGAAGAAGAATTTGTGACACTCAGATCCAGAAAAAATTTGATCACAAAAAATTAAATTTTTGCACCCAATCTTCATAAATGAATAATTAATCTAATAATTCAACGCTTAATGATTCTTGTAATATGACATGAAATACTGTGTGGAAGCTTCAACAGTTTGATTACCAAATACTAATTTATCTCTTTCTTATAATAAATATGATTAACTAGTGATTCTTAAAGAATGCGTCAGTTAACAATTCAAAAAGATATTGTAATAAGTGCAGAATCATGTAGCTTGATAATTTAAAACGTTTGAGTATCTTCCTCAAATGATCGATTGATACTGACTAAGTAATTCTACGAATAATCTAACACGAATCAATCATATTTTTATATATTTCAAAATTTGAAGATATTTCCGTCGGGATACCGATAGAATAAATTATCACAAACTATACATTATACATCTAATTTCGAATAGTCAAACATTTTGTATACAATATTCAAATTGAGATTAAAGATCAGGCAAGAAGTGTACGGTACCAAAATTATATAAAAGTTAGATGAAAATAACATAAAACGGCTTAAAGAAAACTGTGATTGCAATGAAGTGTCAGATATTGAAAAATGTTTTGATAGATATTGTTCGGCATCAATTAATTTCTTATCTGAGTTGCGCAAAGACGCAAATTCTTAAATAATTCTGCAATAGAGATAAAAATTTTAAATTTAGATTTAGGAAAAATCAATGTCAATCATTAATATAACCAAACTGCAGCGTTGCAGCAAATAGAATCATGATACTAAATTTTTAATTTAAACTGATAAGCATTTTCAAATATATCATCAAAAGAAAAAAAAATGTCAAGTTTAATCATGCCAAGAGATTTTTTAAAAGAAGGTTTTTTAATTATAATACTTCGTAATATGGTAAACAATCAGCATAATATGTGTAAATAACTTTTCAGTCAGCTGTTGTTTAATATTCATACCACAGTTGAGTCCTCAACTTGTTTCATTTGATTATTCCTAATTCATTTATTGATTTGTTTTGCCAATGAGTTAATTGGACGATTTGAATTTTTTTTTTTTCTTTTTCTGCATCCATCTTACCGATACGGCTTCAATTAAATTTTTCACATCTACTGATAAGCTGTGGCTTCAAAAAAAGACGAAGAATATTGTATTAGAACTTTAATTATTCGTAAATTCAGATAAATAATATGAAAGAAGTGGTGTCAATCATGTTGCCGTTTTCTTATTTGAACTATATTTCCAATCATTAAATTTTAAAAGGGTCTTGATCAAAATATTTGTTGAAATTCGTATCTCAAAAATAAATGTAGACATTTGTTAATATTTAAAATTTCTGACGTAATTCGATAACCGTATTTAAACTCGTAAGAGCTAATATTCTTTAAATATCCGTTTTTGGTTTGAAATAACTTAGTATATTTGAATGAAACTTTAAATTATTTCTTCACGGCACAATTTATAATGGGGGCAATCATGCATATGTGGATTCTTAAATTGAAATGAAACATATTAAGAGTTCTTGCACCTGGTTCCTGTCTCTTTTTCTAAAAAATAATATTATGTAGCGGGTTTATCTTTAAGCTTTAATTTTATTTAATTAATTGTACGTTTAAACTGTGTTTAATTTTGCAAGTAATATATAATTTTTTGGGCCGTCCTAATCTTATAAACAATAAGCTAATCTAATATATATAATGGATAGATATTTCCTAAAATTTACTTTTAAATTTCGCCAATCAATTTAACTTCCATGAGTACTGAAAAAGATATAACTGGACAAATGTCCAATATTAGAAGTATTGGTAGTCATTTAAATGTCAATAATCATGAAGTTGATCTTGATGCTGCGTTATCAAATCAAATGTCATTGGGTGAGGTTGCTTCCACTTTAACTGATAAACAAAAATATTTTGTATTAAGAAGATTACATTTTGATGCTTTGGAATCATTGGAAGATTTACCACTTACTGCTACATTTATATTGGAAAAAATTGAACAAATGACAATTGAAGAAGGTCTTGATGTATTAAGAAAATCACTTGTTGAACATGCAGAAGATTCAAACATTCCTGATTCAGATTTGGTCATTTGGAAAGAGTTGGTTGATTATAATGGTTCTCATGATAATTCAAATGTTAAAGAAAAATTGAATTCAAATTTTGAAAATGAAAAAGAAGGTTTCATTTCTTACAATGCTCATTCTGACGATGGTAGTGAAACTTCAAGTGATAGTCATTTTAATTTTACTAAAATTTCTGATTGGTCATTACAAGTCAGATTAGAATCTGTTTTAGTTGCTTATTGGTCACCATATCCTGAAGTTAGAGCTGTTACCTATCCTTACGATGATCCAACACTTCCTGTTGAAACCATTAGAGTTTATATAGTTGCTATTGTTTGGGTTGGTTTAAGTTCAGTCATTAATACATTTTTTTACGATAGACAACCAAGTATTAGTTTAACAATGTCTATCTTACAAGTTTTCCTTTATCCTTCAGGAAAGCTTTTAGAATGGATTTTACCAAATTGGAGTTTCAAAATATGGAAATACACTATTAAATTGAATCCTGGTGCGTATAGTTATAAAGAACAAATGTTGGCATCGGTATTTTGTAGTGTTTCAGTTAACACAAGTTATGTTGTTTCAAATATTACAATTCAAAAACTTGAAATGTTTTATAATAATGATTGGGTTGATTTTGGTTATCAAGTATTGTTAATTCTTTCTACAAACTTTATGGGTATAGGTTTAGCTGGTATCATGAGAAAATTTGCAATTTATCCTGTTAAATCAGTTTGGCCAACGGTTTTGCCAACTTTAGCTTTGAATCGTGCTTTGTTAACTCCAGAAAAGAGAGAGAATATTAATGGTTGGAGAATATCAAGTTATTATTTCTTTTTCATTTGTTTCGGTGTTTCATTCATTTACTTTTGGGTTCCAAATTATCTTTTCCAAGCATTGTCTACGTTCAATTGGATGACTTGGATTGCACCATCAAACAACAACCTTGCTGCTATTACTGGGTCTGTATCCGGATTAGGATTAAATCCAATTACAACATTTGATCCAAATATTATATTTTATTATACTCCATTAGAAATTCCATTTTTCAATTACGCCAATAATATGATTGGTATGTTTATATCATTTTTTTGTATTGTTGGGGTTTGGTATTCAAATTATAAATGGTCTGGTTATTTACCTATCAATTCAAATGATTTGTTTACAAATACAGGTGATTATTACGATGTTACTTCAGTTGTCAATTCAAAAAGTTTGTTTGATGTTTCAAAATATGCTGAATATGGTCCACCATTTTATAGTGCTGCAAACTTGGTATCTTACGGTGCATTTTTTGCACTTTATCCATTCCATTTTGTTTACGAAATTGGTTTAAACTATGCACAAATGTGGGATGCATGTAAATCATTTTACAGAACTGCAAGAAATTTCAATAAATCTACTTACGATGGTTACGATGATCCACATTCAGTAATGATGAGAGCTTATCCAGAAGTTCCAGAATGGGCATTTTTAATTGTTTTGATAATATCAATTGTTTTAGCTATATTATGTGTTAAATTATATCCAGCTCAAACTCCAGTTTGGGGTATATTTTTCGCTTTGGGAATTAATTTTGTATTCTTAATTCCATTAACTACAATTGTTTCAAGAACTGGATTTTCATTTGGTTTGAATGTTTTGGTTGAATTGATTGTTGGTTATGCAATACCTGGTAATGGTCTTGCATTATGTTTTATCAAAGCTTTAGGTTATAATATTGATGGTCAAGCACAAAATTATGTTAGTGATCAAAAAATGGCTCATTATGCAAAACTCCCACCAAGAGCATTATTTAGATGTCAATTATTATCCATTTTCATTGCTTCATTTATTCAATTGGGTATACTTAATTGGATGTTAGATGGTGGTATTTCAGACTATTGTCAGCCACATAACAAGCAAAAATTCTCATGTCCAAATTCAACAACATTTTATACTGCATCAGTCATTTGGGGTGTCATTGGACCAAAAAGAGTCTTTGGTGGTCTTTATCCTATATTACGTTGGTGTTTCCTCATTGGTTTCTTGGCTGCTATTCCATGTATTGCATTTAAAAAATTTGCACCTAAAAAATATGCAAAATGTTTTGAACCAAGTATCATTATTGGAGGTTTCCTTAATTGGCCACCATATAACTTAGCTTATTTTACTCCTGGTTTATACATGTCTGGTGCATTTATGTTTTACATTAAAAGAAAATATGAAGGTTGGTGGCAAAAATATAATTATTTGGTTTCAACTGGTATCAATGGTGGTATTGCATTTTCAGCCATTATTATCTTTTTCGCAGTTCAATATCATGATAAACCAATAAATTGGTGGGGTAACAATGTTTCTTATGCTGGTGCTGATGGAATGGCTCTTTCTAATTTAAATGCTACCGAAGTTGCACCTGATGGTTACTTTGGACCAAGAATTGGTCATTTCCCATAATTTTTAATATAGAGTATTAAAATAAACGTTTAATTTTATAATTTAAAAACTAATCTGTAATTAAATTTTGATTGTCTAATAATGTACGCAATTTTTCATGTGCTTCAAAAGTTTCTTTGTTTCAAGCGTGATTGCAAAAAGAAATGGTTGCAAAATGTTAATGCTAACCAAAAAAAACTTAAAACTTGCTCTTAACCAATGTCATTATTTATATTCACTTGACTGGTTATTCCACATTATTTTGTGGATCACCAACTAAAAAGTCTCAAACCATGAGATTAACATATTGATTGATAAATTGATTCGATCCTGAGCTAATTTGATATCCAAAATGGCTACCTAAAATGCAGCTTTTGAGTAAACATAACGATAAAAATGGATACAATCTAAAAATAGTGAAATAGCTATGAGGTCTAAAGTTTTTTAATTCGATTTTATACACTTTTCTAGTTTTACAATTTGGTTAGCTTTAAAATATTTGCGAAAAATTGAAAAAGCATGATTTTTTGAAGAAAAAAATTAAAATCTGTAGAATGTGTCAAATAAATTACTATTATAACCTTATATTTATTTAAACTTTTAAACTTGTTGGATACATAAAAAAATAGGCATTGAACTTTATAACAGTCAATTTATTTTCTTCCAAATGGTAAGGATGAAAATAAATATTGTTAAAAAATTAAAAAAACAAACTAAGTTATTTTGTTTTATGGAACGACAGGGAATCGAACCCTGGGCCTCTTGCTTGCAAGGCAAGCGCTCTACCAACTGAGCCATCGTCCCGTTTTTGTTGAATTTTTTTGGCTTGGGCCACCGCTTTCTGAAAGTTAAAGCACGTGCCACATTTTTAAATCTGAAATTTTTTTACAATTTTGAATTTGAAGGAGTCGTCGAAAGTCCTTTTCTATCAATTAGCTTGTTTTCTAGTGAAAAATGCTAGTTTTAATTGTAATTTAAGTATCAAACAGTATAATTTGAAATCAAAGTACATTGAATCTTGAGAAATTCTTATAAACCTTAAATTATATGAACCAATGAAAGATTCAGTTTATTGAAGATATAATATATTCACAAATTGGCATGTGTTATTGACCAACTCCTTGAGCTATTCGTTTCCAGGACGCCGCTACTCCTAACGTCGAGGGTATCCAGAAATAAATTAACTTCTGAACTTATAAAGCTTGCATTAAAGTAAGCATTGAAAAATTAATATTATTTTCTTTTGATGCAACATTTTACATAAAGTTGAATTTTCCCCTTTTTTTTATTTGAGCACATTTCCGTAACATGGGATACAACAATAACAACAGTAATCGTCCATACACCGAAAGAGTTTACGTTGACGGTGCATCAAGAGGCAATGGCCAAAGTAGAAACGCACCTTCAGGATACGGTGTCTATTATGGGAACAATGATTCAAGAAACGCTTCTGTTGGATTAGATCAAGTTGATGGTAGAAATTATACACCAACTAATCAAAGAGCTGAATTACATGGTGTCAAACATACTTTGACTAATGCTAGAAATGATTTAGATTCAAACAGAAATGTTAAAACTCACATTTATAGTGATTCTCAATATGCAATTAAAAGTGTTAATGAATGGTCGAATAATTGGAAGAGCAATGGTTGGAAAAACTCAAGGGGTGATAATGTTGCAAATGCTGATATTATTAAAGAAGCTGTGAGTTTGAAAGATGAAATCAACTCAAGATATGCAGCTAAAGGTTGGGATCCAATTGAATTCACTCATGTCAGGGGACATTCTGGTGACCCTGGCAACGAAGCAGCTGATAGATTGGCTAACCAAGGTGCTGATCAAATGGCAAGTAGAAGATATAGATAAATGTATATTTCTTCTCTTAATGGTGACATCTCTATCTAATCTCTATCCAATCTCTATTTGATCTCTAGCGTTTTTATTGGACAAACTGTACTAGGTCGTACTAATCCTTAAATAAAAGATTGACATTCATGTTTCATGTATTCATTACCAAAGATTGAAGAGTCGAATTTGTAAGTTGGTAAGGTCTGTCAATTGCTAGAGTTGAAAGAGAAAGAGAAGTGAATTAACAACAATCATAAATGTATAATCATAAAATATAAAGTTTTTTTTATTTTTATTTTTTTTTTATTTTTATTTTTTTTTTTATTTTTTTTTATTTTTTTTTATTAATTTTTTTTTTTTATACCAATACCAACAATACCAATAAAAAGGGGGGGGGGGGGGGGGGGGGGGGGGGGGGGGGGGGGGGGGGGGGGGGGGGGGGGGGGGGGGGGGGGGGGGGGGGGGGGGGGGGGGGGGGGGGGGGGGGGGGG
>JANIVQ010000033.1:0-119489 GCA_030555925.1 Insectozyma xiaguanensis | reverse complement strand
ATTAAAACAATTATCAAGATCTGGTAAAATATTATTTGTTAGATCTGAACATAATTTGAATGATGAAAATTTTATTAATAATTCAGATTTATTTTATTATGAAGGTGATGATGCATTACCAGACGAAAATCAAAATTCAGATTCACCGAATTTGGGATCATTACATTCAAACTCACCAGTCTTCGATTCACAAATTTTCAATGCTCCATTAGATTCACCAGCATCAGATTTGGATTCTCCAAAAGATGCAACCAATTCAAATTCACATACAGGTGAGGAAAAGAAGAAATTCTGTAAATTAACTAGTTTGTTTAAACATGATATTTCACATAAACCAGTATCTTTTAAAAGAAAGAGAGCTTTATCTTTATCAACCATTTCAGATGATACACATAATACCATGGAATCAAAAAATTCATCATTTAAATCTATTCGTAAAGGAATCAAACCAATATTGAAAACAAAGAAATCATTATTTGTTAAATCTAATCATAATACTAATAATGAAAATTCAATAAAAATTCCTGACATTTATCCTGATGAAGATATTTCACAATGTAAGAAACAAGTTTCAAACTCAATATTGGATTTATTAATTCAGAATTTACAAGATATTAATTTATCAATTTCACATTCTTCAATTTCAGAATCACCATCAAACCCTTCAATTCTAGATTTTGAAGATTTACAAGATTCAGATTCGGAAGATCTGTATTCATTTGCAAACTTTGATTGGGAATCCAAAGATAATATTCGATCAAAGTTAAAATCTCATTTCAAATTACCTTCTAAATCAGAAATTAATGAAAAATTGAAACAATTTGGTGAAAAGATTAAAGAGATACTTAAAATTTTTGAAATATTATCGAAATATGGATATCAGATTAAATTATTATCTGAAAATTTAAATTCAATTGCAATGGTTGATTTACAAGTTTATGACTTTTTTATGAACATGTATACTTAATTTAATGTTTTAGCTTTAAACCAATACACTCTAGTATCAACTCTAGATTGATTTCTCAACAGCTTTGATAATATAATGTACTCAATCCGTTGTAGTAATAAAATATTTTTAAACAGTTATCATATAGAACCATATTCCTCACATGAACATGGATTTGACCCAAATAAAATACCTTGTTTTAATTGACCTATTGATAATCGTTTTATTCTGATGAAAAGAACAACCATATTGAAAAGTTGTTAGAACCTGTCCAAAGTTCTGCCTTAAGTATTAAACCTAAGTTGGAAGCTGATGATGAAATCTTTAAATATATCAATTCACACGATGGATCACAGGCTTTAATGCTTTTGATTATTTGTAATAAATCCTTTATTCAACACTATACGACATTAGTTGATCCTCAATTTGAACATTCAGTACTCAAAAGATATATTGATTCACATCCATCATTTGATAACAAAGTATTATCTACTGCTATTGCCTTATCTACTACCATAGCTGATCAAATACAAGTTTGTGGATCAAATCCTATCTTTAAATGGCGATGTAACAATTGTAAAGGTTTAGTCACAAAATAAATGTATGTTCAGGTCCTAAACGTATTGGTAGTATTTCAGATATTGATTCTAAATTGTCAAGCTTTAAAACAAGGAGTAATAATAAACATAAAAACAATAATGGAACTGCTACTAAAGCTGCTGATAAAGGTGAAACAGACTTTAATTCATATAATATAAACCCATTTAATCAACAAATTCATCATGCTGATGCTATTGCTTTTGTTCAAAATGATAGTAAAACTTCCAACAAATCCCTTTCGAATACCGAAACAAGTTTACTTAAACATCTAAAGTCGTAATTTCAACGAATCCAATTAAACTAGTTTGGTTTATGCCGTGGGAATAGTGTAAGTGGCTTTTATATAAATTGTTAATTTTGATGTCGAGTATTTGTAATTATAATTTGAAATCGTGATATTGATCCAACATGTTAATTACACCAATAGAAGCATCATTGATATCATAAATGTATGTTGAATTCAAATCTGTCACTTACTGATGTAAGGATATAATTTTTCTACTAACAGTCGTGTTTAATTATCAACTAATTTTTCTGAACATTAATCTGAAACAATCAAATTGATCATGGAGGTAACACCAATACATCTTCAGAGACCACTAAATGAAGAGCTTGCTAAACATCTCAACGAGCAAGCTGCTATTAATGTTGAATCTAAGTCCGTTAGTAGGCCGATAGTTTAAGAGTCAAGCGATGATGCCTCGAGTGAAGAGAATGACCAGCAACAGTTAACATATTCTGTTGAACCTGTGAAGCCTAAGTGGAATTAATTGTAGTCTAATTGTTTGTAGTATTAGAGTTTTTTGTAGGCATATTTGATATTTATACATTGATACTTATTAAGTTAAACATAATAGTCTCTATTTATATGATTTTCTTAATACTGACTCTTCTATTTCTTCATCAGTAATCATTTATTTATTAATCCCTCATTATATATTATTCTGAACTATTGCATTAGTTCAACATATTTGACATGTTCAAATTAAATGGAATTTTAGTTTAATAAATTTTTTTGCACCCAAATAAACTAGTATAAAATGTTATTCATCAAAATTAAACAAAATAGACACAACTCAATTCTAAACGAGCTAGTTTTAATGCTCACTATAAATTAAATGTTCAAATAAGATTATTTTAATATTAAATGCATTATTAAAAACTTTAATATTACCCTAAATTGTCGAATATCAATTTAAATAGAATAGATTCTACAAATTGTTCTTAACATTGATTCTACATTACAAATCTGAAAAGTTAGGAATTAAATCAAGTAGAGAATATCAACGTTATTTCATCACTTTAAGAGTGTAACTTAGTATGGTATGACAAGAATAGACACAACTACAAACTAATTATACTGGGTTGCACTTGACCATATCAATTTAAGACATTACACCTGAATTAGTTGTAGCATTTTAAAATATTGATAGCTTTAAATTATTGTTCTACCATCTTTGATATTGTACATATCTTATTTAGGCTACATGTTTTGATTATGCTGCAAAACTCTTTGTTACATTGCAAAATTTTAAAATAACATTGCCAAAATAGGCTAAGAAATTATAGTTAAAACCTGGTTGAATAACATGTCATCAATCAATTTGAACTGATATGTATGCCAAATATTTGTCTAAACTTTTCGAGCTTCGATACGGCAACTCATTGTACGGGTTGTTTTTTTATTTGAGAGTTTCCATTTACAAGATTAGCTACCTATTGTATTCTTTGGGCTGTAAGATAACGGAATGCATAGTTATTTCCCCTGGTTGTAAAAATTTGTTATTCATTTTTTCTTGGTATGTTAATTTTCGCAATTATATATATAATCACATATACACAATTAAAAAATTCTCTTTTTCATTATCACAATTTAAGTTTAATCTTGTTTTTCAAATCGTAACGGTAAATGGTCAATGGTAAATACTCAATAGTAAATGGTCAATGGTAGTAAATGGTAAATGGTAAATATTTAATAGTAAATGGTAAATGGTAAATATTCAATAGTAAATGGTAAATGGTAAATATTCAATATTCAATAGTCAATAGTCAATAGTAAATGGTAAATGGTCAATGGTAAATCAATATTAAATGGTAAATGGTCAATGGTAAATCAATATTAAATGGTCAATGGTAAATGGTAAATGGTCAATAGTAAATGCTAAATGGTAAATGGTAAATATTCAATAGTCAATAGTCAATGGTTAATGGTAAATCAATATTAAATGGTAAATAGTCAATATTCAATAGTCAATGGTAAATGGTAAATCAATATTAAATGGTAAATGGTAAATGGTAAATGGTCAATATTCAATAGTAAATGGTAAATGGTAAATGGTAAATCAATATTAAATGGTAAATGGTAAATGGTCAATAGTCAATAGTAAATGGTAAATGGTCAATAGTAATTATTCAATATTAAATGGTAAATGGTCAATATTCAATGGTAAATCAATATTAAATGGTAAATGGTCAATGGTCAATAGTCAATATTCAATAGTCAATAGTCAATAGTCAATAGTCAATAGTCAATAGTCAATAGTCAATAATCAATAGTCAATAGTCAATATTCAATAGTCAATATTCAATATTCAATATTCAATAGTCAATAGTCAATAGTCAATAGTCAATAGTCATAGTATGGTAAATGGTCAATAGTCAATAGTCAATAGTCAATAGTAAATGGTAAATGGTCAATGGTAAATCAATATTAAATGGTAAATGGTCAATAGTCAATAGTCAATAATCAATAGTCAATATTCAATATTCAATATTCAATAGTCAATAGTCAATAGTCAATAGTCAATAGTCAATAATCAATAGTCAATAGTCAATAGTCAATAGTCATAGTATGGTAAATGGTCAATAGTCAATAGTCAATAGTCAATAGTAAATGGTAAATGGTCAATGGTAAATCATTATTAAATGGTAAATGGTAAATCAATATTAAATGGTCAATGGTAAATGGTAAATCATTATTAAATGGTAAATGGTAAATCAATATTAAATGGTCAATGGTAAATGGTAAATGGTCAATAGTAAATGGTAAATGGTAAATGGTAAATATTCAATAGTAAATGGTGAATGGTCAATGGTAAATCAATATTAAATGGTAAATGGTCAATGGTAAATCAATATTAAATATTAAATGGTAAATGTTAAATGGTCAATGTTAAATGGTCAATAGTCAATAGTAAATGGTAAATGGTCAATGGTAAATGGTAAATGGTAACTGGTAAATGGTAAATGGTAAATGGTAAATGGTAACTGGTAAATGGTAAATGGTAAATGGTAAATGATTTATAATGATTTTAATTAAAATTAGTATTATTGACATGATTCAATAATAACAACTGTCTTAATTTGGTTAATGAATGGTTCATTACATAGATTTATTAGTCGTGGAATATATTATTATTGTTTTATTGATTCTAAACTCTGTAGCTCTAAGTGATTATTTTAGAGTATTTTAAATTTTAACATTTAATTGATGATCACTGTTGATATCACAGATTTATCATGTTTATTGAACAATAATACTGATAATCATCATTGTACCAATATAGTAAATTGTGAATCTAGTTGGAAATAAAAATAGGGTGCAAAATTTCAAGATGTCTATTTCTCAAATCCTCCATTCCAACTTTTTTTTAACAGTGGTGAATTTTTAACTGTTACCGGAGTATCATTCACTTCAATTGCTTTATCACTATTAGTACTAATTGCCTTTTTCGTTTATAAACTTACGTATGTTAGTTTCATTAGGTTGTGGTTGTTTTAAATCTGAAATTAAAAAAATTACTTAGATTTTTATGAAAAAACGATATTAAATCATAACTAGTTACAATATGATTTGGTTCAATATAATCAAAACTAAAATCATCAGATGTTTGATTTTATATTTTAAAATTCAGTGTATGTTTCCAACATCTTATAATTCAAGTTTAAAATTTTATAAATTTGATTCTTAAATAAAATCAGGTGGAATTTAATTAAAGTTTTCAATATATTGGTCATATCTAATACTTGTGAATTAAAATATCAAATAGCAAATAATCTGTAAAAATTAATCACACAGATTCAAACTTTTATCAGGTACTGTGGAAAAATTTTGTTTCATTCAACATTCCGACATTCCAACAGTATTTACATGAAAAGCTAAGAAATATTTTACTTGATTAAACTTTATGTCAAAAATAAATTAAATTAAAAGCAATTTAATAAATCTTTAGTATTATTGCCTGGAAAGATCTTATCACAATTATACGAATAATTTAACAATTAAAAAATATTGGCTTTAAAATCGTAATTGTTAGCAACCGATTATGCAGTCTAAAATTTTGCATTGTGGTGATTATAATTCAGAATCACGTGAAACGTAGTTATATAAATAGAAGGTTATCAAATTACCCAGAACTAATCGCCGGATATGCCAGAGTTTAAAATGGTACCTGTCTATTTTTCTTGCCTAATCTTTCTTTTTTTTTTGCAGCCACAGTGTAACCACAATTTACAAATTTTAATTAACAATTGACAATAGAACTTTTTATCACCCATGCAGAAATATCATATTCAAATGAAAATTACAGGAGTTGTAGATGGTGTATATATAAATAAACTATAATCATCTCGGGTTGATTAACAAGGAAAATGCCAATTGAAACTTCATTCAATTCAAGTGATTCTATAAAATCACAACTGCTGTCTACTCGCTCGGATAAACCATTAATACAGGACAAAAAAGATGATGTTATTACAAAGATAGAGTCATCATCATCATCTGAGTCTAATGAGTTATTGAAGAATCCATTTTTAGATCCAAATGTTGAAGATTATTATCGTGGGTTATACAATGAATCAAATTATGAATGTTTAGCAGCTTTTGATCCTCAATTTACATGGACAGATGAAGAAGAAAAGAAAATCGTTCGTAAATTAAATTTCAGAGTTGCTTTATCAGCATGTATTATGTTTGTTGCTTTGCAAGTTGATAGAGGTAATATGGCACAAGCAGTTACAGATAATTTATTAAAAGATTTAAAAATGACAACAAATGATTATAATACCGGTAATACTATATTTTATGTTTGCTTTTTATTAGCTGAAGTACCATCACAATTAATTTCAAAAGCTTTAGGTCCTGATATTTTCATTCCAATTCAAATTTGTGCTTGGAGTATTGTTGCAATTTCACAATGTGCCATGAAAAATAGAGCAGGTTTCTTTGTTACAAGAGCATTTATTGGTGCAATTGAAGGTGGTTTTATTGCTGATTTAGTATTATGGTTGAGTTATTTCTTTACATCAAAAGAATTATCAGTTAGATTATCTTGGTTCTGGACAACTTTAAGTTTAGTTCAAATTGGTACTGCATTGTTAGCATTTGGTATATTAAGAATGAGAGGAATCTTAGGTTGGAGTGGTTGGAATTGGTTATTCTTGATTGAAGGTTTATTCACACTTATAATTGGTTTATTATCATTTTATTTAATGGTGCCATCAGCTTTACAAACTAAAAATTGGATGCATCCAAAGGGTTGGTTTTCAGAAAGAGAAGAGAAAATTGTTGTTAATAGAGTTTTAAGAGATGATCCATCAAAAGGTTCAATGCATAATAGACAAGGTATTTCATTTAAAATGTTATGGAAATGTCTTTGTGATTATGATTTATGGCCAATATATGTAATTGGTATTGTTGCATACATTGGTCAAAGTACTTTCACATCATATTTTGGATTAATGAATAAACAATTGGGATTCTCAACTTTTGATACAAATTTATTAACTATTCCACAAGCAGTTATACATATTATATTTTTATTATTTATTACATGGTTATCAGAAAGAATAAATCAAAGAGCTTTTGTATGTTTATTGGCACCACTTTATGCAACACCATTGATTGCAATTATTAGATGGTGGTCAGGTTCAGGTCATAAAGTATGGCCAACTTGGGTTTTAAATACATTATATTTGGGTCAACCATATATTCATGCTATTTGTGTTTCATGGGTATCAAGAAATTCAAATTCAGTTAGAACTAGATCAGTTGCTTCAGCTTTATACAATATGTTTGTTCAATTGGGTAGTATCATTGCACAAAATATTTATAGAAAAGATGATGCACCATTGTATAAAAGAGGTAATATGCAATTGTTTGTAATCAGTCTTATTTTGATTCCAATTTTATTATTAGTAAAAGGTTATTACGTTTGGAAAAATAATTCAAGAGATAAGATATGGAATGCAATGACTGAAGAAGAAAGAGCGGATTATAGATTAAACACAACCGATGAAGGTAACAAAAGATTAGATTTTAGATTTGATCATTAGATATTTATAGTTAAATTAATATTAAGTTGAGCTTGTATATTTAAACATGATAAACTCTCTTTTGAATATCTTAACATTTAAAAAGTTGCGCATTTTTCGTAAATTGACGGAAAATTAAAACTGTTCACCTTTCTGATAATGGCAAATTTAAGATCACTTATAAACCTATGTCAAACACTGTAAGGCTGTCAAAATTAATAATAACATCCTAAATCTATTAGCAATTATTCGACGTGAATGGCTAACTTAACTAATTCGTCGATTGTATCCAAAACTTTTTGTGCTTGTTCTCTAACTAATAAATCATTATCAGTTTCGGTAACATATTTCAATCGTAATACAACTTTTTCACGATATTGCGGTGGGAATTGAATCTTATCAGTTTCTGAAGTTCCTAAAATCAAATCTAAAATTAATACAATGGCTGAACGTCTCATAATTGCTTGATCTTTAGATTTTTCCAAATCTAGGATTCCAATTGCACAATCTAATGCAGAATTCAACAGACTAATTATACCCAATGGATTAACTTTACAACATGTACCTAATAATGACATACTTGACATTCTAAATTTATCATCACATTCACTATCTCTTCTTATAACTTTAAGTGTAGTTTCGGCAATTAAATTAGCAGCTTCACCAGTGAATAATTCACCAGAAGTTGTTATGTATCTTAATAAAACTTCACCAATTTTCAATTTTTCATCAAGACCTTCATTTTCACTTGTATATAATTGACAATAAATCTTTATTACTTCAATTTCATCATAATCAATTAATGATTCTAACCCTTTTATAACATTGAGGTATATGTATGGTTCGGGATCTTTTAATTGTACTAAATGTAGATTTATAACAAAATCTAAAGATATTATTGAACTTTTTTTCTCAATTAATCGACGTAGTAAATGTAAACCATGAGCTCTGATTGGTACCAATGGATCATTTAAACTTGTAATTGCTCGTTGAAGTTGATTTTTCTCCACGTCTAATTCATTATGTATTGGTGGTTCTCCTTTCAAAAGTGTTTCGATTCTTAGATATAGTGATTGTGCTGATTTTTTAACGGAATTGTTAATCTTTATATCTCCTTGTAAATTTTTCAATTGTAAGTTGATACTTTCAAGTAATTTGAAACATTGATCATCAACTATAACATCATGTTCAGACAAGATTGCAGATAATAATTCCAATAATGCTGGTAATGTTTCCATTGTATCATCTTCATCTTCATCATCTGAATCTACCTCTTCAACAGGTTCAAGACTTTTCTTTGATTTTAAAAAATTATCAATTAATTTTAACATCTCAGCAGGAGTTTTAGCTAAAGTTTCTTTAAATTTGTCACCAATACTTTCCAACAATTTTAAATCAATCAATTTGATAAATGGATTTTCTTCCTCTCCTAATAATTTTGTCTCATTATTCAACCAAGATTTCAAAATACTATTAAACAATTGTTGCACTAAGTCATCATCCACATTATCTAGTAAAGTTACAAAATTTGTAGTTGCAAAATCTAAATCATTTAAATATTTATTCAATTTATCTTGCTTTGATAAATCTTCAAACTCAGGACGTTTTGAAACAATTTGGACCATATTATTTAATCCAATTTCATATTTCCAACCTTCTCCACCATCATTAACTAAATTATTTGTCAATATTTTCAATCCAGCTATATTTTCAACATCAAATTCTTTCATTAATGTGAAATAACTAGTCATGATATTTGTAATCACATCCACACTTTTTGAATTTTTCTTGCAAAATAAATAATAACCCCAAATTGAAAATAATATTGGTTCTATAATTGCTTGATATAAACTATTTTCAAGTCCTTTTTTAGTTAACGATATCAACACATTTATATTATTATTCAATTGAGCTTCAGACACTAAAACTATTTCATTATTTGGGGCTGGATTGAAATTTTGCCTAATTTTTTTAATTATAAAATCAGTAGTGACCAACTTATTTGTGTTCCATAATTTTTCAATTACAAATCCCACGCATGAAGTAACATTGGGTCGATTAATATTTATAAGTAGTTCATAAAGTTGATTTCCAATAGAAGTGAAATAATCTATAGTTGAAACTTCTTTTGGTTTTGCAAGTATAACATTTGCAACATGATCGAATTTTTCAATATTAACCTCTTCGTTATCTCTTAAACCTAATATGAATTCAATCAAAGACAAAACACCATTACTTTTCGGTGATTTGTATGGTAATAATTGAAGTTTTTGCATTACAAATGATTTGAAGTACATTGGCAGTGGAGTTGTCAATAATAAAGAATATGTCTGAAATAATTCAAAAGTTTGAGGAATTTTCTCAACAATACTAAACTCTTTTATATACTTTGTTTTATCAAATTTGAAGTAAGGTATTGTAATTAATGAAATTGAGATGACTAAAAAATCTGAAAACCCAGTACCTTTAGTTAATAAATCAGTAACATCAGATTCTTGACTAAATAACAAATAAAATTTATCATACAACAAGTGTAAAAACTTTTCATGATAAGCTAAATCTTTAGGTAATGAATCAACTTTAATACGTTTTTTACTATCAAAATCATTTAATCTTCTCTTTTCAAAAGGTATACCTATTTGAAATGTGTTCAATACTGGATATATACCTTGTAAAATAATCACATTTATCAATTTACTAAATGTTTTAATATCATGTAAAGATATACTTATCAATTTATTTGTTTGCATAAATTCACTAGTTGTATAAGATTCAATTGAATATTTTTGTAAGTCCAATAAATCATTCAACAAACTTTCAATTACTATATATCTCTTTTGTAACAGATCAGTTTCAACAGTAAACAATCTATCATATAATAAATTGATTGATAGTTCATCATAAGGTAAATCTAATAATTTACTCAACTTTTCAAATAATAAATCAATTGGTTTATCACTTTTAATTTCAACTTTATTCAACCCTTTCCTTACTCCATATACTTCATCTTTCGATCTTTTTATAGTCTTGCTTGATTTTGTAGCAAATGGATTTTTCAATGGTTTGGGATCATCTGGTATTACTTCAATTTTTGGTCCCATATATAATTTTGATGCGCAGACATCTCGAAAATTTTAAACCTTTAAATTAACCTTTATAAAATGACTGAAACAATCAAATTAACTCAAGAAGAAATGGATTCTGTTATATATGATGCTAGAGTTGGTGATCTAGAAACGTTACAAGAAATATTTGAAGAAATATCACCAAAATTATTATTAACTATACAAGATGATATTACTTTAAGTACAACTATACATATGGCATCAGCAAATGGTCATTTAGAAGTAGTTAAATATTTATTATCACTATTGACAAAAGATGAAGCTAAGAAATTAATATCGATTAGAAATGAAACTGGGAATACTGCATTACATTGGGCATCATATAATGGACATCTTGAGATTGTAAAATTATTAGTCGAAGAATATGATGCAGATCCATTTGAGAAAAATACAGCAGGTCATGATTCAATATTTGAAGCTGAAAATAATAATAAAACAAATGTTGAACATTGGTATTTAGCAAAATATACTCCAGAACAAGATTTTAAAGTTGAAGAAAATGAAGATAGTACAAAAGTTACATATCAACCAGGGAAAGAAAGTAAATTGGCTGATGAACAAGCAAGAGATGCAGTTTTTAAAGCTAAACTAGATGAAGATTTACTGGAATCTACAGATAAATTATCTTTAGATGCAAAATAAACATTATAATTATACACTTTACAACTTCTTTCTTTTACCAATTTGGGCTTGGAAACCTGTTTTAATACTACTGACTGATCTTGTAGAACCACATGCTTTACATGACAAAAAGTGTAATCTATTTGCTGATTCTCTTTTCAATTCTGTATTCATAGACTTACATGTTTTACATGTAACATATTCAATTATATATCTTCTTAAAACACTTTCCATTTGTTTTGGTTGAAATTTACCTTTCAATACTAATCTCTTTTCACCATCAATAGAACCTGTAGTACCCAATTCTGCAAATAAATATTGAATTAAATGTTCTGGACTTCTTTGTAATACTGATGATATTTCTTGTACATTTGCAAATAAAGTTTTTTTACTACCTTCTCTTTGACATACTGGAGGTGGAATTCTGAATTTTGGACCTGATCTATCACCAGCTAATTCTGGATTATTTTTCTTTAAAATTGTGAAAAACCTAGATAATAAATCTTCATATTTCAATGTGTTATTTAAATTTTCTTGTTCTGCATTAAATGTGTCATCGTTATTACCCAATTCTTCAACTCCTGCTTCTTCTAATTGTTGTTCGAATTCATTTAAATCCAAGTTCTTAGTTGATTTCTTCTTCTTCTTTTTCAATGACAAATCGCCCAATGATGAAGTTAATTCTTCATCAAATCCAGGTGATTTTGATTTCTCTATACTTGGTGATGACTCGTCATCATTTGCTTTTTTACTTGATTTCTTTTTCTTCTTTAATCCTGAGAATAAATCATCCACTGATGAATCGGTTGGTGGTTGTGGGGTTGATTCTTTTGATTCCAATGCTGGTTCATCGCCAGTGACTTTTTTAACTTTCTTCTTCTTTTTCAATGTAGTATCGAATCCTAAATCAGACATTATGATTGATTATATAGATGTGATTTTATAAATTGTATGATGATTGAAAATTGAAAATTTTTTAGTCAGAAAAAATATATGGCTATCTTGTTACAATTTACACTACTTACATTTTATAATGGATATCTATCAATTGATAACAACATGTTATTAAGATCTATATACTCATGACTATTCTTTTCAATGGTAAACACCAACTTGCAACTCCATCATGGTTTGTCATGTATTCAATAATGTTTGATTTGATTTTCGATTGTTGATTTGATTGTCTCTCTTGTGAATAATTATATATTTCAACCAATGTTTGATGAATGAAATCGAAATGCGAATGTGTATCTATTTGATTTGATAATTTTGTCCTATACATTGTTATTTCTTTATCTTGTATCTTATTATTGAAATCTAATGATAATATTGTATCTAATAATTGTTTGGTTTCTGTTAATGTAGTATCCTGTCGTATTGTTTTGATGTCTACTTTATAGGATGTTGGACAATCATTCCAACCTTCTATGAGATCTCCACGTTGATATCTTGTCAAAGTCATAATTATAGATAGATAATGAATTGTTTTATTGTTTTGTTTGAGGAAAAATTAAGTTTGGTTAAAATTTCTCATTTGGCTGTGAAAAAATATACCACTAAATCTTTTTATACTGGTTTTTGGTTAAACTACTAGTACAAAACTTGTAGCTTCTGAAAGGAATCAGTTATCATTACAAATATAAATATTTGTCTTGGGTTAGCAAATTTTAAACTGAAATTTCTATTTTACATTTTTGTAGTTATAAAAATTAAAGCAAACACGATCGCAGTAAAAGTTAGAGTAGACAACATTTAATGATCTTACTTAATAACCCACATTATCAATTGTCATATTCCCTTGATATCTTACTATCCGTTTTACAATAACCTTGTAAAGTTTTCACTTTACTTCATGACAAAATTTATTACAATTCTTGATTTTGCAACTTTTTATCGCGTTGTTGCAAAAGAAGTTTTTTATTTGTTTACATTTAAACCGTTTCAAGAAAATACTAACATCTAATTTCAATTTTTTTTGAATCATTTTATCAGCCATCCATTCTTTACTCATCATGAGTGTCTACAAACGATATGTCTCTGGTGAGCATGATCAAACTCATTTCAACAAACTTATTCAAATAGCTAAAGAGAATAGTCAAATCGAAATACCTCAAGAAGGACGAATAAATAATAAACATTCGACTAAAAATTTGGATATAAACAAATGGAATAGTGAAATATTTGAGAATTCAATTATATTTTATGGGTATGATGAAGCATTGTTTAAAGATAAATTCATTATTATTATCAATGATTTAGAGTCACGTAAAATATCAAGTTTATCAATTGATAAATTCGGTATACGATATTATAAACATCTTAAATTAAGTCCAAGCTCAAGGTTTTGGCCAAGTTGTGAAAACTTGACACCAGAATATAAGAAATTAAATTCAAGAAAAGCATTGGCAATTACAAATTTAAAAGATGCAAATAAATTAATGAATCAGAATGGTAAGATAATGACAACATTATGGGATGAAACAAATGCTGGTAATCTAGCAAATAATATGAAATTAATTAAACATTTACTGTCAAATTTTGTTGGATGTGAATTTTTAAAACTTGGGTTATTACAATCTCATCAATTAAATTCATTATTCATTGACGTATTATATCATAATAATGACGATGAATCAATTACTGAGGAAAATAACAAGCTCGTATATTTATTAGGAGATCAACTAGATCATTTGTTCGATCCATTATTAGAATATTCACCCGAGGCAATGCAAATATCATATACTCCACCTACAACTTTACCTGAGACAAGTATATTAAAGAATAATGAAGAAATTAATACAATAATTGATGAGTTAATCACAGTTCAAACTAATTATACAATGGGTTTAGTCAATTTACTTCAATATTTTATAATCCCACTAAGAATTCATAATCATGATTCAAAAATTTTAAATATATTTCCACCTACAATAGATGAAATAACAAGAATTAATTGTATTTTGAATGATGCATTATTGAAAGCACAGAAATTGAATTATGTTGAAGTTATTAAAGTTTTAGGTATAATATTACCATATTTCTATAAACCATTCATAAGACACGAAGCAAATATTAAAAATAATCAAGATAAAATGAAAAGATTTTATCAAGATAAATCATCAATACTTGAAAATACACAAATCAATCCTAAGAAATTAACAATGAGGAAAATTGATTCAGTAATTACTGGTTCTTTACTTGAATTATCAAAATTGAAATTAATTTTAGACAGATTATTACAAACGATTGAAAGATTAAAAGATGATGAAGATCAAGAAGATTTGATAATAAATAATTATTCAAAATCTGCTTTTGAAACTATAGATGCATTTGGATTCGAAACTAATGATGAGGAAGTAACCAAAGAACGAATATTTACTCCATCAGGTAAATTTTTAGTAGAATTAGCAACAAAATGGCCTTCTGAATTACAATATGGATGGATAACTAGAAAAGTTGTTGGAATATTTGAAGTTAAAAATTTGAAAAACTGTGATAATTCAGAAATTTTAATTATATTTTCAGATTATATTTTAATTTTAAACATCACTGATCAAGATCATTATTACAAGAATCATGATATTGAGAGGATATCTATTCCGGATGTTTTGATGCACTCATTAATCAATGAAAAACCACTACCTAATATAAAAAGTTTCCCTCAAATGGAAGTCACAGCTTGGTGCTTAGTTAATGAAGTATTTGCAACTAGTTATAAATGTTTTGATGAAGATTTGAAAGAGGTACAATGTTTAAGAATTGTAAACACTGCAGATGGGTTCAAAACAACAAATGATACAGAATTGTTGAGTAAAAATTATCAAATGATTTCAAACAGTCCGATTGAACAAGTAATTGATTTAATACAAAAGGCAAACATTTTATATAAATCTTCACCTTTCCATTTATTTAAATCATCTAAGGAAAGATTAAAAGTTTATTATACAGCTCATGAATTTGTCACATATACTGAAGAGATTAATAAATCAAATTTTGTAATTGTTTTGAATACAAATATTGATATTCCAAGTTTATTTGAATCAAATCCAAAATTATTATTGGCATTACAACTATCATTGACAGAAGAAAATTTGAAAATTGTTGGATTCGATAGATCAGGCGAAGAAACAATTAATGAAGTGATTGATAAAAATAATTTATTAAATTTTTTGAAAAAGACATTAAATTTTGATCAATTAGTTTCAAACAATTTTGTGTCTGGTGATTTAGTGTTTATAAAAGATTCATTGAAACTAAATGAAACGAAAGAGAAAATTGTTGAATCAGACAAGAATGCAAAGCTTCAGAAACCAAAGCCAATTGAGAACATTTCACCTTCTGTTAATAAACCTGTTGAAAAGAAGCCGGCGGAGAAGAAACTTGTTGAAAAGAAACCTGTTGAAAAGAAAAGATCATCATTTTTTCATAAATTATTTAGAAGAAAAGATCCAAAGATACCACAGTCTAAACCCAATAATGAATTTGAATCGAATAGTGTAATTGAAAGGAAAGGAACAGATCTTGACACAAAATCTTTTCAATCTAAAACTCAACCAGTATCTGAATCAAGTGGCATAACTGAATCTACACCAAATATCAAGTCGGAATCTGACAAAATGATGACTGAATCAGTATTAAACAAAAGTTCAATTGAGATCAAACCAACCGCAATTTCTAAATCGGAACCATCTTCAAAACTCACCCCAAAAGTTGATTCTCAAGGTTTTACCGAATCAGTATTTACTAAAAGTCCAATAAAAACTACAATTCCAAAATTTGAAATAAAATCTAAACCGGAACCATCTCCAAAATTAACCACAATATCCGATTCCAAAATGATGACTGAATCAGCATTAACTAAAAGTCCAATCAAGACAATTCCAACATTTGAAATAATATCCAAACTGGAACCATCTTCAAAACTTCCTACAATTGTCGATTCCAAACCTCAAATACATCAAATTTCAAAACCATTTGTATCAATCAAACGTATTTCTACATTTGATGATATTTCATTACCTAAAATCACACCATATTTAATTGAAGATGGTCAACCAAATTGGGAATCACTAAGAAAAATCATACAAAAGCCAGAATCAAGAAAAATATCAAATCAATCACTGATTTTCTCATCAACTGAAAAACCTATGAAATTACCTAAAATAATTGAACCACGTCAAGTGAGTCAACAATCATTAGCATCTAGTAATTACATTGATCTGTTTAAAGATTTAATCAATTTCGATTTCAATGATGTTCCAAAATCTTTACAACCTTTCCATTCAAATAATAGTTTATTAACATTGACTAGTGAATCAGAAGGGTATTTAACTCAATCAAGAAATACATCTTCAATTTATCATTCAACTGATGAATTTCAATTAGATATGAATTCAAATTCTTCAGATAATACAATTATACCTAAATTTGAAACTACAAAACGAGATGATTCAATGATTGAATTATCAGAGATGTTAAATAAATCTATAAATTTTGGTGAATTTATATTATAAATCTATCAATTGTTTAAATATGGCATGTTTAATTTCATAATTTCACGACACATTATAAACCAATCTATTTCTCTTAAATATTTATCATTAGATTTAACCAATTTTAATTTTTCATTTTCTTCCCATTTAAATAATTCATACATAAATCTTAAATTTGGTTGGATTATAATATTTAATCTTCTTACTCTAACATACAAATAAGCTTTAAATAGATTTAAATTTAATCGTTTCATGGTTTCTGCAATTACAACAGTTGCACTTCGACTAACACCAACTCTACAATGAATTAAAATTTTTGTGTCACCATTTGTTGCTTCATATTCATCATTTATAAATTGTAAAATTTTTGGTAATTGTTTAGATAATTCATCAATTCCATCATCTTCTAAATTACTTAATTTCATAATTGAAGTTACTGTAGTATTATGATTGACTGATTTCTTCTTCGGTTTGATATGAATAATGTCAATATTTTCTGAATAATTTTCAATTGAAATCTCATTATATTTTTTAAATTTATACCCATTTAGCCAAAATAAATTTTCACCAACTGAAATGATTTTTTTCATACCTAATTTATTCAATAATGGTAAACAAGAAGCATGTACTAAAGATCCAAGGTATAAGTAAGGTAGTATTCTTGATGGTAATGAACCTTCAATTTCTTTTATCCAATCAATTGGTTTTTCAACAGTATCTTCCAATTCTGAATCAGATTCTGAATCATCAGAACTTGATGATGAGGAAAAATAATCATCATTTTCAATATAACCAAATTTTCTTGTATTTGCTTTATTTGGTTGACCTAATAATATTTCATTAACTTCTTTACTATTTAAAACTTCTAATTCTGACCAATTTGTTTTATCATTTGGTGAATATTTCCTTAAAAATGGTTCCAATTTTTTCAATATTAATCCATCACTTGGAAATATATAAAATGGTCTTCCAAATGTTAAATGTACTTTTAAAATTGCTTCATCTAGTGGGATGTTTAATGAATACATTAGATAACACAACATTAACAATGAACTTTCAGTATATCCATCCGAACAATATATTAAACAACTTAAATCTTTAACTGAATTTGATGATGAATATAAATATATCAATTTACAAGTATTTATAATTGATTGTAAGTTTTCTTGTTTACAATCCCCAATTCCTATTGAACCAGAAGGTGGAAACTCAAGATGATGATATTCATTAGATTCTTTTCTAGATGATATGGTATACTTGAATAATAAAGATTTTAATTCAGATGTATCTGGAAATGAAGCATCCGAACGACATAGTATAAATAACCTCCAATTTGCTTTTGGTTTCGGTAAATGATTAATAAAATTTGAATCCATTGTGTTCAATAAAATTGAATTATCATGATTATTATATAAATCTTTGAACTTTGAATAATCTTCGTCAATTTCAACTTCTTTTTCATTCAAAATATAATCCAACATAATTTGATGATCCCAGAAATTCCCAAGCCAAACATTTTTATACATCTTAGTAGCTGATGACATTCTAGTAGTTTCTATTTTTTCATTAATTTGAAAATTGTTTTCCCATATCAAATTTGAATTTGGTTTATAATTCAAACTCTTTACATCAATTTTATTAAAGTGAAAATAATTCTTTAATGGGGTATTTGATGATAACTCAAAAGATTCATATAATGATTGATAGTCTTCATTCTGTAGTATAAAAATATTAAATTGACTATTGTTTAATTCATTAGCATCATTCGTGAGGTTGATTTCATTAATTTGTGTGAGGTACAAAACTCTACCGATAGATTCTATTTTATCATAATTTTCACCATAAATGACAAAATCAGAACATGTTGATAATTTTGCAACTTGTATATGGAAATTACGTAATGATATACCACGATCTGGATCTAAATTTAAAAAATTGGGTAGGACATTTAATTTTATACAATCTGAAGTTAATAAATCTATTAAATTTGAATCATTGATACTAAGATTTTTAAATATCTCTGTAACAATATTTCTAATTTCCATTTTTGACACATCAATCTTTTGTAAAACCTCAGTTATTTTCACAGTGTTATGGAATTGTATTGGTAATGTTTCATCAGTAATACACATCAAAAATTTTATGTTTTTCGGTTCTAAAGAATTGAAATCGGAGAACACATCAAATCCACCCAGTTGCATTTGTTGTTGTTGCATTAAAAAGAATGATTTCTGAGCAAAATTATCTTTATGCAAACCATGTAACCATGGGAACATTATTGAAGTTTCTGGTAATTTTGTATTGAAATACCAATCAAATATTGTTTTCAATTGATTTAAATTAATCTTTTTGATTGGTAAATGAGTATGAGTATTTGGGAAATAATTTGGTAATGATTTGAAAAATACTGATGATGAATCTAATATATTTTTATTAATATTTAATTTTGTTGTTTTATAACTAATCTCATCGCAAACATCACATGTGGAATCGGTATTAAAATTACGAATTCTAGCTCTAAATCTATCTCTTTCAAAAATTAAATCATTTGACGATGATGACGATCGTTTATATGATTTATTCTCCGATTCTGTAATTAATTTTTCATCACAACCTGATTTACTTGAATCAATTAATGTTGTGTTTAAGGAATTGTTTGAGTTTTGTTTCAATAGACTCACATTTGTATTTGAGGATGATGATTGTGAGGTTGGTGGCGGTGAAGGTGTAGATACAATACTTGACGATACTTTGGTACTCATCAATTATTAAAAAAAAAGTCTAAGATTATATTGTTGAAATAAAGTGGAGTAAAACTTGATGCAGTCAATCTCTAATGTTATATATATGGTTGATATCGAAGTTGAATTATATGAATATCAAACTATAACTATGTTTTACCTCAAATGAAGAAGATCTTGATCTTAGATTGATTGATTAACTGAATTAAATAAACTTGATTCTTAATTGAAACTCGGAAAAAAAAAAATAAATCTTCTCTTATCAAAGAAAAAATATTAAATCGTTGATTACGTAATCGTTTTTGCACACATTACATAATGTTGATTATCATGATTCAATTTTGCAGTCATTAATAATCAGATAATAATCGTTGAGATATCAAATACCAAATTAAATATTTAAAGCTTGTAACAAGTTTCTTTTCAAAACTGAATGTTCTAAATACTGCAAGCTAGAAACATGAAGCTAAACAACCATTGGAATTTTCAATACGAATTTTTAAGTCTATTTGAAAAAAAATGACAAATTCTTCATACAATTCAGAAATGTTAGATTATGCATGAGATAAAAACGTTTAAATAGTGATAAATATTTAACAAACATTGATTTACTCTTCTTCTGATCGTCGCAACATAGATTTCAGGTGTACTAAAAAGCTTTTGATATGTTTTATTTATTAAGAAAAAGATTTCCGGTATGATACAGAACTGTCAATATGCTAAATATCGAGACAGAGATTTCCGTAAATGAACTTCTTTAAATGCTGATAAATATTTAATATCAAAGTCTCAGTATAACGCTTTCTACCATATCAGAAATCACTGTTTTTAATATATCAAAATTTCTTATCTTAATGTATGGCAGATCAAGAATCTTGGTTTCAGTATATAGGACATCAAACCATAACATAAGTAACTGTCTCAATGAATAACCTATATTTTAATATGTAGCATATCAATAGTCTCTTTTCATTGCATAACATAAATTTGTGTACAAAATTTGTGTATTTGCAGCCAGAAAATAATTCCTCTTTGCAACTATTCAAACTTTTCACCAAATGTCTTCAACTGTTGTTATTTATAATCCAAACGTTACTCAATCAAGATGGTCTTTAAAGGACTGGTTTGATACACAAGTTGAAAAAATCAAAGACAAGATTTCTCATTTGAAATACAAAGTTATTAATACAGCAGATGAATTAAAATACCAAATTCAACAACAATCTTATATTTTAAAAGAAAAAATTAATGATAAGACTGAACCATTAAGAAACAAGATCAATGGTAACATTGATGATTTAAAATTTCAAATTGATTTAAAATATAATCATTATAAATTGAGAATTGATTATAAGGTCAAGGATTTAAAAGTTAAAATATTTGGTACCAAACAACAACCAGAACCAATAGACGATT
Organism: Insectozyma xiaguanensis; assembly: GCA_030555925.1. NCBI lineage: Eukaryota > Fungi > Ascomycota > Pichiomycetes > Serinales > Debaryomycetaceae > Insectozyma > Insectozyma xiaguanensis. The sequence goes on along the minus strand of JANIVQ010000033.1, from coordinate 98,236 downwards.
CAATTTTAAAACAAAAGACTACTACATTCATTATGCAGGGTGACAGAATAATGGATGTCAATGCAAGAGATGTACCTGTTCCCCCAATTATTGGTGCTATACCAGCAAGATTTAAAGTTAAAAGTAAAACTCCAAATGCTTCAAAGTTGGCTACTTTAAGACATGATAGACCAGCAAAGAAATCTAAAATGACTAGATTTAAAGAAGGTATTGATAGATTCAAAAGAAATCAATCATTAGATAATATTATATTGATGATTTACCTAAATTTGAACGAGTTGTTGATTATGAATTTACAAGGGATTATGATTTAAAACAATTTCAATATTTCCAATTACATCATGAAATTGCATTTTATAAACAAAATTTATTTCTTTCACATCAACGAGTTGCAGAATATGAACGTTACAATTCTGATTTAAAATTAACAACAATATTTGAAATGTATAATCATTTACCAGATGATTTAAGATTGGCAGTTCCACCAACTGAATATTTCATGGAATCATTCCCCAATGCTAATTTAAATGAAAAATTTATTGATTGGAAAATTTTAAGATTGAAATCTGAATTGAAAAAAGTTCAAAAAAAAATTAGAAAATTATCTATAAAGCAACAAGATCTTAAACTGGATATTGCCGGTAGATTAAAATTATACGTGAAAGATTAAATTGTTTAAGAAGAAACGTCTGGTTCCGACCTTGGATTGGTGTTAGTATCCGGAACTGCATTGACCAAGTAGGACAAAGACAAAAAAATTATGTAATCCCTTGTATATAGTAGTGTATATTAGTCTCGTAAAAATTTAAAAATTATAAAAAAATTTAAAAATTAAAAAAAAAAAAAAAAATAATTAAAAAAAAAACAAAAAAAAATAAAAAAAAATAAAATAAAAAAAAAATCTGGGGCTGGACGTTACCGGGGTGGGATGGTCAGCATTGGAAACACGTCACAAAACAAAAAAAAAAAAAAAATAAAAAATTAAAAAAAAAAAAAAATTATATGAGAAAAAAAAAAGGAAAAAAAAAATAAAAAATTAAAAATTAAAAAAAAAGATAATGTTTCAAACTTGATATGCCCCGACTTCTTAGTCAAACCTCATTTGCAGATTCCTGGGGCCAATGACTTGATATCAACATACATTTTATTATCACTTATATATTGGAATTTAGTATTAATATGAATTTAACTTCCAACATTATTAATTATATTTAATCATTTCATTATCTGTTTATTGGAATTTAGTATTAACATGAATTCAAATTCCAACATTATTAATTATATTTATGCCCTGACTGGCCAGTCAAACGTTATTGTTAACTTATATGGGTCAATGACATAAATTTATCACTTTATTATTATGTTTATTGAAATTTATTATTATTATCGTTCAAATTTCAATACTTATTATGTTTATGCCCGTCATTAGAAGTTTATCAGGGTTAGTGACATAAATTTATCACTTTATTATCAAGTTTATTGAGATTTATTATTATTATCGTCGAAATTTCAATACTTATTATGTTTATACCCATCATTAGAAGCTTATCTGGGTTAATGACATAAATTTATCACTTTATTATTATGTTTATTGAAATTTATTATTATTATCGTTCAAATTTCAATATTTATTATGTTTATGCCCGTCATTAGAAGTTTACCAGGGTTAATGACATAAATTTATTACTTTATTATTATGTTGATTGAAATTTATTATTATTATCGTTGAAATTTCAATATTTATTATGTTTATGCCCGTCATTAGAAGTTTATCAGGGTTAATGACATAAATTTATTACTTTATTATTATGTTTATTGAAATTCATTATTATTATCGTTCAAATTTCAATATTTATTATGTTTATGCCCGTCATTAGAAGTTTATCTGGGTTAATAACATAAATTCAACATATATTTAAGTTCCATCAATGAGTTACAGTTTAAATTTGACTCAATTATATATATTGGAATTTATTATTAAATTATTTTAAAATTGATTAAATTGGTAAATCAATTTCCTTCTCAACTTGGTTTAAATGGTTCAGATTAAGTTGGTAAATGATTCTTTGGTAAATATGGTTATAGGTTTAATATTGGTTTGGTAATCTAAGAGGTTGTTTGATTTGTATATTGTTAATATTATTATTGTTTTATTCATTTAATCTCTACTTTTTCTAATCTCTTCTGGATGATCCAATATTTTGAATCCAAGGTTAGTTAATAATGGTTTGGTGTAATCTGATATTTTTCTGTATTGCATGTTGTTTATGACTGGTTGATTAATTTTGCACCCATTTCTTTGAACGTAAATATCCTTTATACATTAAGATTATACCATTGTCAATTTCTATCAGATGATTTGATTAAACTGCAGACCGATGGAAATCTAATTAGTGTTACCATGATTGCAGCATTCCTTGCTTGAAAAGCTTTTAAACAATTGAATTAGATGTGATGATGATAATTAACGTTTTAACAGATAGATTTGGCTACCTTGTGTAATCAATTGATGATTTTAATTCGTTTCTACCTTCTCATGAACCCCCATCCTTTTAAATCTTAGGCCGTTGCTTCATAGTCAATGTTACCCTCCCTTCACTTGTTTCAACAAAGTTTAACTCATTCTTAAAAGTTCATTGTAATCACATACTTTCTGAATTATTCATTTAAAATATTGTATCAGCTTGGATCAAGGAATGTACAACCACTATAATTTTTCCCGTGTATAAAAACTCAGTTATCATCAACAAAAATGTCAATACGTGATTTCATGAACAAATTTAAATTTTCAAAACTTGATCGAATTCATTTAGGACTCAAATCAAGATCATTTATCAAATGGAGAATAACAGATATCATATTCATCTTGATATTAATATTTATATTTTTTGCAATATCGAATTTAAAACCATTTCATAGATTATTTTACCTTGATGATATCAGAATTCAATATCCATTTGCTGAACATGAAAGAGTCACAACTAATGAATTATTCATATACTCAACATGGATACCATTAATAATCATCAATGTTGTTTGTTTAACAATGACAATTTCAAATTATAAACTTTACTTGAGTTATACAACTTCATTGGGGTTAGTCTTGAGTGTACTTTTAACTTCAGTAATTACTGATATTTTAAAGAATTATTTCGGTAGACATCGTCCTGATTTCTTACAACGTTGTATACCGAAAAGTGATACACCTAAAGATGTGTTGGTTTCAATTGATGTATGTACAAGTTCTGATATGTATAGATTAGAAGATGGGTATCGTACAACACCTTCAGGTCATTCATCAATATCATTTGCTGGTGGGATATATTTGACGTTGTTCTTAATTGGTCAATTACAAGCTTTAAATACAAAAGTGGGTAGCTGGAGATTTATCATATGTCTTATACCTACATTAGCTGCATGTTTGATTGCTTTAAGTAGAACTGAAGATTATCGACACAATTTTATAGATATCTTTGTTGGTTCATTGATTGGGATATCAATTGCATCATATAATTATTTTAAATTATTTCCAGGTTTAACTGATGACAAGAGTTATTGTAATAAGATTATGTTGGAAGAACTTCAACAAGAAAACAAAGAAGAGAACAATGAAATGTATACCAGATTACAAGAAGTATGAAATAAGCCATTGAACGTTGGTAGAATTAAGGTGTTATGTGATCATTGGATAATTATTAATATACAATTGATTGATAATTGGTAGATTACTGAATGATGTTAAAGCTCCAGTGGTTGATTGTTCATAAGATTATTCTTTTATTCATTTACATAATATTTGGTGTATTTAATTTTGACCATTATTCTATATCTTGTAAATTTGTTGAACACGGAGTTATATTCAAATATTCAACATAGAATTTCAAAATACATTACAAATTTAAAAGAAATAAAAGGTATAGTTATAATATACAATGATAAAATATCTTTGATTATAATCATATTTAATATTAATTCTAAGTAACGTTATAATTCTATCACAATCATGGTATTCAGCAACAACTTATTGTTCCAAACTCGTCGCATCAAAATGGTTTGGCAGAACGAACAATTAAGTTTATTGAGCACAAAAAGCCGTGCTATGTTAGCTGAATCTGGATTACCATTAAGTTTTTGGCCTTTTGCTATTATTCACTTTGCAACTTACGGTCAATCCAACATATGTGTTAGACTTTGATTATCCTTTTCATAGTTAAGTTGGTACAACTTTTAATTATTCAAAAACTCATTCTTCTGGTTTTTAGGTTTTTGCTCATTTACCCCAGATTTATCATTCCAAATTTGAGCTGAATTGTGTTGAATGCTTTATGCTTGATTATGCCAAACAACAATCTGGATATTTATCGTGTGACACTAAATATTGCTCCATTGTCGTGACTAAGGATGTTAAATTAGCTGACTCCATTTTCCCTGTTAAAAATAAAAAACTTTCATTTTCTATAACTATTCAAGTTTTCAATTAGTGGCCTTACTCTGGCCTTCACTCAATTATCTACATGTTCCGATAAAAATCCTCATTTATCTTTATTCTCAGTGTCAACACTTCGAGTGATTCTACTTTTGATTTAAATCACAGTAATGATACTGCTGATTTACATGGTCAAGTAAGTTGTAATTATACCATATTTAAATTTTAAAAATTATATATCAATCCAACCACTATCTTCCAATTCCAATAATGAAATTTTGAATGTGATGCTAGTCATCTCCAATTATCTTATTATGGAGACTAAAAATATTAATGACATCATACTTAGTAATCAACAACCATAATCTACATTTCTTAGAATCATTTCATGGCAACATGTATTGATGAAAAAAGAATTACCAATAAACCGACCATTATTTTCAAAATCAAAAAAGTATATCAAAATGAGATATTTTTAATTTCTTTTCAATTTTGATCTGCAAGGTTCAAATTATGAATGAAATTGAATCTTTCAAACGCATAATCTTCAATCATTCAATAATTCACCGCTTTTCAAATACAATTGAAGCCAAATTAAAAACTTAGATCAATGTGATAACTCCTTATAATTTCACATTCAAATTACTTTTCAAATTGAAATTTTTCAGATATTGTTTGATGAAGTGATATATTAATGAACCAAATTTAAATTTGATATAACCCACGGAAATAGATAACCAAAATTAATTGTGATGTATATGTTACAACACAATCAATCATGTAATGGTTAGTAAATTTATTTCCGATTTGAAAGTTTCCAGGAACCCGTTAGCAATGGCTAACAATAGATTCAACAATAATAATTTTCAAAATCATGTACTTGAAATGCTTACAAAATCATTAAAAAACAATCAATCTCAAATCAATAAATCTATCACTTTTTCAAAATATAAACAAATTGGGTCAAAATCCAATGCCAGATAAGGAATCATTTATTTTACCAACAAATTGATTATGCATTTCTTACATCCAGATCTCAAAAATTTGAAAATTGGAAAAGAACAAGTCTAAAACCCAAAAGCTTGGTCCAAAATTCTCAAGCTCCAAACAAAAGAATGGCAAAGAATCTTGACTTTTATCATAGATTTATTTTAGGTCATTATACCCAATTTGGATCAGAAGACAAACAATGTGAACTTTGCATGGACTGGAATTTGCTACCCATATGATTTACAGAATGCCTGATAGCAAATGAAATTTGGATTCATCTTCAACTTTATCAACTACAACAAAAATTTCACCATTGGGTATGCAACCCAAAACTAGTACCACTCCAAATGCTTCAAATTAATCGTTACCTCCTAGCTATCCTGTATTACCGTACCAAGCCACGAGCTACTGGGGGAGATGGACAAACCACTCTCCACACAGGTTATCAGTGGGTAGCAATATACGAACTAAATTACCAAATTTGAATATCATCGTCTGAACAATTAAAAAGTCTCATGTTACTTGAGCTAAATATAAGACGGTCTATATGCAGTATAGATATTTATAGAGAGTAGAAATATAATATACAGTTTTATTGTTAAGTTACAAGATGATTTCAATATAGATGAATACCATATAACCCAATTAAATTTATATCAACCTTAGAAATGAAAAATTATTATTGCTTTATTTGATTCAAAGAATTTTTATTTTCAATCAATGAATATATATATATATATAGAGACTACCTAAAGCTTTTGGTAGTTTAGCCATTTATTTCTTCAATGCTGGATAAAAAGGTGGATCATAAAATGAATTAAGAAACAACCAGTGTGTATATTTGTTATTGTTCTTTGTAAATTGTGGTAATTGTTTAAATTAATTTATACTATTTTTCATTCTTGGGATTGATGTACGTGAATTGGAGTGTAAATTACAAACCAACTTTGATAATTATTGCGAGACTTGAACTTAGTCAACTTCTTATTTTATTCATTGGTTTATAATCTTAATGTAATTGATTGTTGCAAACTTGTAACTTTCTTTGTAAATTTCCTCGGAAAATAAGAGCACAAAACTTAAATTTTGCAGCAATTTCAGGTAGCGCGCGACAACTATATGGTGATTGTGTCTTATTAGGTTTACAATTTCAGAATCAAAAATTTACATAATGTATTTACATTAAAGTAGTTCTACCACCTATTTCATTACTTGGTGTTCCATTTGGCATATTCCCATCACGTTCACTTATAAATTGAGAATAAATTTTTGATAATTTTGTCATTTCAGATTTTGATATTGAAGGTTTTGTATCATTTAAAGAATCAAGGAAATTTTCATGAGTAATCAAAACATTTGATTTTTTCATTAATGAATCCTTTTTATCACCAATTGTTTCAGTTTGTAAAAATTGTTTAATTTGATTCAATAATTTTATACGATCAATAGATTTAATTTTTTCATTTGATATTTTAAAAAATTCAACATTTGATTCATCTTTAGATTGTTGTTGATCATTTTGTGAATTTTCTTGTTCTAATTGTTCTAAAGTTAAATGTACAGCTTTTAAATATGCATTATATCCTAATCCTTGCATATCAGCACCACTAAATCCAGTTGTTCTTTCTGCAATTTCTTCCAAGTTTACATTTTTAGATAAATCCATTTTTGTAGTTATACTTTTTAAAATATCTAAACGATCATCATAACTTGGTAAATCACAAATGACAGATTTATCCAATCTACCAGGTCTTAACAATGCACTATCAATTAAATCAGGTCTTGAAGTTGCTGCCAAAACATATACACCATCTAAACCTTCAGCACCATCCATTTGAGTTAATAATTGATTTACAACACGATCAGTTACCCCAGTTGAATCATGACCTCTTTTAGGTGCAATTGAATCAAATTCATCGAAAAATAATATACATGGCTTTGCAGCTTGGGCACGTTCAAATAATTCTCGAACACTTTGTTCTGAAGCTCCAATATATTTATTTAAAATTTCTGGACCTTTAATTGATATAAAATTTAATCCACATTGTCCAGATATAGCACTTGCTAATAAAGTTTTCCCACATCCTGGATATCCATATAATAAAATACCTGATCTTAATCGAAGCGGACAATTTTTAAAAATTGGTGCATATTTAGTTGGCCATTCCAACGTCTCTAACAATACATTCTTAGCTTGATTTAACCCTCCAATATCTGACCAATTTATAGTTGATTTTTGTAATTTAACATTTTGTAAACTTGATGGTGTGAAATTCTTCAATCCATTATCAATATTTAATTGTTGTAATTCTGTTTCATCATTAAATAAATAATCATGATATATTCGATCACATAAAATTTTTAAATCATTTGGTAAATAACCTTCTGTTTCACTAACTAAATCCATGAGATCAATTTTTTTATTTAATTTAACATCTAATTCAATCATATAATTTTGTATTATATCAAATCTTAATTGTTTATTTGGTGCATCTAATTTGAAAAAATTTTCAATTAAATGTGAACTTAATAATAATTTATTTATAGATTCTTTACTTGTTGATGTTAATAAAATTGAAACATTTGAATTTTGTAAATTATAAATTTTTTCCAATTGTGATATAAAAAATTCTGTTGTTTGATTTGATTTTGATGAATCTCGATTTTCAACTTCATTAGTCATTAATTTATCTATATTATCAAGAATTAATAATGAAGGTTTATTCCATTGACATTGTTGAACCCATTTAAAAATATGATTTTTTAAATTTGGATAATTTTCATTCATTAAATTCTCACATGATATAAACTTTATGTAATAACCATAATTTTGAAATAAATTTTGTGATATTAAATTGATAAGTAATGTTTTACCACTACCTGAATTACCATAAATTAATGAACCTGTATTTTCTGAAGTTGTAAAAGATTCAACAACATTAGAAATTAAAGAATCTAATCCAATAGCTTCAAATTCTTCTTCTTTTGTTGATTGTTCAATAAATGATTGTTGTTTTAAAATATCTTCACCAACATCTATTTTATATTTCTTATCCAGAGGTTTCAACCATGCATTTATATCATCATTTTTCCTAAATTTTAATAACCCACCATATGGTAAAATATTTGGTATAATTGGTAATTTCATAAAATTTGTAACAATTTTAAAATTTAAAACTTCAGTCAATTGTTGAGCTAATTTATTATTCTTTGTATTATTAATTTCTTTCTTCTTTGTATGAATGATATATGGATAAATTGTAAAAGTTGAAGGTCTTTTTGAATTCTTTAATGCTGGTTTTAATACAATTATATCTCCAATTTGATTCTCAATACCTAATGCAACAGCTAATTTTCTTGAAACTCCAATATTATCATTTATATTTGATTTATAATCAATAATCTTAGCAATCACTCGTTTATTTTCTTTATATTTTTGATCAATCTTTGCAATTTTCTCATTCAACACTATTGATACTGCAACATAATAATCTGAATTTTTAAATCCAATTGGTAATTCATCAATATCCATATAAACATTATAATCATCATCATCAGTTATATTATATAAATTATGAGGTAATGAAACACCTCTTTTTAAAATCAGAATTGAATTTGAATAATCTTCTTTTGAACTAATTTGATTACTTTTAACACTTGTTGAATCTTTTGTCTTTTCTTTACGAACTTTTGGTGCAATTGCAACTTCACAATATGGACTTATTTTTGCAAATTTATAATCACAACCAATATCAGTAACTATTAATTTTGCTGATGTAGTTGCACTTGGATAAACAACCAAAATTTGATTTAATGCAACACATCTAGTTTGATTCAATAATTTATCTTCTATATATTGTGCATGTAATTCAACTAATTCCCAATCTGAACTTGTTAAAGGTTCTAAATTTATATTTGTTGTTTCAAAATTACCTAATTTTAAATTTATTATTATAGATGATGAATCTTGTAAGTTCAATGATTGAGCAAATATAGGATCAATCTCCATATATTGAATATTTGAAGAAGACATACCAGACCAACCTGCATAACTTTTATTTTGACCATGAACAATTTCAATAATGATATCTTGTACTTGAATATTAGCTGTAAATAATAAATTAGATAAATTAGATGGTAGATTAACCAAATTAGACTTTAAAGTCTTGTACAATACTTTTGATTTATGATTCTCCATTATGAAATGAAAGTTGAAAGTGAAAGTTGAAAATGAAAATGAAAATGAAAAATGGTTTGGTTAAAATAATTTTTTTTTCATGCGCAGAAAAGCGGGGGATCTCTATACCAAACAATCTGGACGAGAAAAACCTTACCAAACTGGCCTCGGGATTAAATTACGTCGACGTAATTAAAAGAAGAATTATTAAACAATAGATTTATACAGATAAATAATATATATATATAAGTTAAAATAGTAATAATAAATGTGCTCTATAAAATAAACAAAGTTGTGTTAACCTTTTTTTTTATTAATCTGTTGAAAGAATTAAATAAATCATAATCTCATTAAATAAGTTCGTAAAAAATTGTTAAAAGTTGGATTTTAACAAATATGGTTGGTTGGTCATTATAATCAATTAGTAAATTCAAATTGTACATTTGAATCTAAAATTGATCTTTTTTTAATTGATTCTAAAAGGTCAACATTTTTTTGTTCATTTTGTTGTAAAATTATTGATTTTAAACATTTATTTTCCATTTCAGCTGTTTTTAACTTCTTTTCCAATGTTAATACACGTTCTTGTAATTCTTTTGAACGTTTTTCCATTTCTTGTTCTTTCATTTTCTTTTTAATTCTAAATCTTGCACTAGCAGCAGTATTTCTTTTTCTTTTATCTTCAGCAGCAGCAACATGAGCTTGATCAAATGAAGCTGGGGTAGATACAATTGAAGTAGGAGATGATAAATTCTGTTGTTGTTGTTGTTGTGAAATTGTAAATAAATTCAAATTATTTTCTTCTTGTTTAATAATTGATGGTTTAATTGGTTTTGTAGTATTGTTACTCAATACATCCAAATCAAAGAAATCATTAGCAGCTTGACTGAATAAATCTAAATCTTGTTGTAATTGTTCTTGATTTATAGATGGGGATATATTATTATTAGTTGAAGAAGGTGAAGTTGATGATGGATTAAATGATTCAAAATCTAGATTCAAATTCTGTAAATAATCAGTTGGTTCAAAATTCATGATAATAGTAGTAGTGATAGTAGTAGTAAATGAATGATTGAATATATATATATATGGATAAACCCTCCTCTAGTATTTGGTGTGAAGCGTTGTTGTAAAGATGAAAAGAAGTTGAATATATATATATAATTTGATTATTAGTCAGATTTTTTATAAAGTGAAAGTACAAAAAATTATGAAGAAAAAAAAAAAAAAAAATAAAAAAAAAAAGTGAAAAAATTTTCTCTCTAATTAAATTAAAATTAAAATTATAAAGAAAAGGAGGATTTACCAACTAAAAACTAAAATTAATCCCAGTTGATTGATAAAATGATAATGTTAAATAGAGAGTAGAAGAATAACTCAATTGAGTGAAGTATGTTTATATGCAACAATCATATGTGGTGATTAATTGCGGTTGAATATTCAACCACTCACTCCCACTCTCGCACCAAGTGAGTCTCTCCCTCCCCCAACGAAAAAAAAAAAAATCATGTTGTTTTGTTTTGACTCTGAATGGTTTTGTGATTTTCCGTCCCATGTTTTTTTTTTATTTTTTTCCCTTCCCTAAATCAGCGCAATCGGGGGCGGATAGATAGATAGACTTGGGGTGGTACTTTTTAATTTTATATAACAATTTCATATATTCAAGACTTATATGATCAATGAGTTAAAGAGATTGTTAAAGTAATTTAGTTGGTTCTAACGTTGTTATTGTTAAGATGATGAGAGAAATTGTCTAATTAACTCTATATTATTGCTATTCATACATCCATCAATTATTTGTGTCTGTTTTTAGTCGTCGGTTTAATCCATTAACTAAATTAATTATTTATCAGCAATCATTGACCAATTAAAGTATAAATATCCGATGTTGCTGATTAATATGATTTATTTTTTTATTTATTTATTTCCACTTAGGCTGTTACTCAATCGGGTAATTCCGTACCCGCCTACTAATTAGAATTTTTATTATATAGTCGTGTACTTTGTTCACTACTCGTATTTTAGTTAGTTATATATATATATATACATTACATTAACTAAATATTTATAAAATCAATTCAATATCAAATTCAATTGAATTTATAAGTTTATCCATTTCACCTAAATCTCTATAAGTACTTTTTGCAATGATTTCTTCATTTTTAGCTTTATTATCAATTAAATCTTGTAAATTAATATCTTTCATTGCTTTTGAATTTTCTTTATCAATTAAATCTTGATAAAAAATTCTTGTTGTTGTTTTTAATCTACTGAATGGATCTCCAACATCTTTTGAATCTGATTGTAATTGTTGTTGTTGATTCTTCATTTCTGCTTTACGAATAATTTCATTATTTAATTTTCGATTTCTCATATTAACTTTTGTCATTGTATCTAATTCTTTTGAATTTGATGTTAAACTTTGTTGTTTTGTAATTACTTTTTCAATATCTTTTAATCTTTCAACTAATTGTTTAATTTCGTTTAAATTGCCTTGTTGCTTTTGTATTTTTAATTCATCAATCAATTGTGCTCTTATTTTAACTGCTTCATATGTTGTATAATTACCTCGTTGTTGTTGAATCTTTTGCTTCTTTTCAATCATTTGATTTATATCTTCATCTGTTAAACCTTTATTGAAAAACTCTTGTAATATTTCATTTTTTTCTTCAACATCTTCTTTATAATCTATACGTTCATTTGTTTTCTTTAATTCATTTAAATATCTATCAAATTCTTCTTGTTTAATTGGTGAATCTGAAAATACATTTATTGGAAATAATTTAGTTTGATTCTTATTTTGTGATACTTTTATATATAAATCAGTTTTATTTGAATTACCAACTAATTTATATGCTTTTTCAGGTTTAAATTGTAAATCAATAATTTTAACCATTCGATATATTGGATTTCTATTTTTATCAACACCTAAATTAATTTTACCATATGTATCAATTAAAATATCTGTTACATTTGAATGGAAACAATAACGACTTAATATTGTTCTACCAAGTTGAATCTTTTTAATATCTTCAATTGTTGATGGTTCTCTCAGTCTTGTTGATTTGGATCTACCACCCCATTTAACTATACCATCATCAAAATCACTTTCTTCTGATAATAATTCTTCATCATCTCCCAGTTGTTCTTGTTCTTCATCCTCACTTTCTTCATAATAATCTCTTCTTTTTCTTGATGCTTGTTGTCTTTGTTTCTTTAATTCATTCAATTTATCATGTCTAACCCCGGTTTTCTTAATACTTCTTCCTGAACTTCTTGTTGGTTGTTGAGTTTTTGAATTCTCTTTCTTCATTCTATCTTTTAAATACTTCTTTTCATTATACCTTTCCATTTCTTGTAATCTTTCAAATAAAATCTCTTCTCTTTTAATTTCATCCATATCTTCCAATTCATATTTATCTTGTTCATTCTTGTATTTACCTTCTAATGGATATGGATTTATTAATTCTTCTTCTTCATCATCTTCATCTTCATCTTCATCTACTACATATTCATCATCATCTTTTCTCTTACGTTTTGATAACACTTCATCATCTGAATCATTATAATCTATCTTCCTCTTTGTGGTTATTTCTTCTTCTTCTGATGCGTAATCATCTCCTCCTGCCAATGCTAACAAATCATCTTCAATATCAGACATTTCGTTGTATGTTGTTTGATCTTATATTTTTTCGTGCCACCACATATTAAAGATTAGTGTCGCGAAATTGTAGTGTCGTAAATAATAAATACAAATGCGTCGCAAAACATAAGTTACGTCTCGCTTACAATTGCCTAATTCGGCCACCGCGACAGTAGCCCTCGAAAAACAGCCTTCTCACGTGAACAAGAAATACATACGCTCTACTACAATTCTACATTTCTCCAGATTAACAATTAATCAACCTGGTCATAGTTAATTTTGAATGACATGTATTAATAAATTAAGTTAAAACCTATCGCATCACATCATCATGCAACTAAAAGTACACACAATTAATAAACCCATTTTTTTAAATTTTTCATTTTTGATATTGATATTTCGTAATGTTTTTGTTAAAAAACTTATCTCAATCTTCTTGCTTCTCTTTCTGATTCCATTAAACATAAAATGTCATTTTCTCTAACTGGTCCTTTGACGTTTCTAACAATGGTTCTTGATGAATCTTCCAAAAATTCAACTCTAACTTGAGTAACACCACCTCTTGAACCGGTTCTACCTAAGACTTTAATAACTTTAGCTAAAGTGACTGGAGTTTTAGTGTCCTATTACATATGTTAATATTTTAATTCCTTGTAATCGTTTAATACGACAAATCTTGTTTACATACCATATTGATTATATTATATTCTGTATATGTAAAGAATGAAAAAAAGAACTGAAAAAAATTAAATTTTGATCATCGTGAGAGTGTACCATTGAGAGAAAAAAACTTAAAAAAATCACATAGTAAAAAAATGTTTGTATGCAGGTTTTGGTAGCAAAATATATTATGACCCGGCTATATCAATATTTAGCTGCAAAAAATTAAACCATAATGAATTTATGAATTAACACATTAAACAAATTTCAAATTTAAATACTAAATAGTTACATAAGTAGCAAAATTTTAATGAATAAGCATAAATGGTTTGATTTGTAATATTACTTGAAGTTTATTACAAGAATTAATTCTTTAAAATATCCATTCTTTAACAACCGATTTCTAAAATCTACGAAATGATGAACAAATGATTTCTAAGCTTTACAAAATGATGAAATAACTCAAGAATATAAAATAGATATTTTAATATGATTGTCTTATTATAAAATTTTTCTGGTTTTTCTGATTCCGTGTTTTTATGAAATTTTGCAACATTTTCAGGTTGACAGTGTAATTTCAAAGAATAAACTTTAGTTGTTGAGATTAAGTAAACGCAATTGAATTCTATCTATTCAAGAAACTTAATCACAATCTAAAATTAGCACTTATTGTAAATTTAATTGACCTTTGAATTGGACCGTTAAACTAAGGTACAATGTTAACTACAAGAAATTTGAGAGTCATAAAATTTCGAATAGAATAATTAAGGTATATTAAAATAATAAACTATCTGTGAGTAATTTCTTCTCTTTGTCTGTTAATAAATTATAATATTTATCAAATTGTCCAAGGTTTTTAGTTGTACATTCAATGAAAAATTGAATTAATAAACTTTTCAAACTATCATCAGTATCTTTATCAAAATCAACATAAGTTTTTAATTTATCTAATGAAGGTACTTCCAATTCATCCACATCTTCCCAACCTTCTTCATCATCTTCGATTTTAATATTTTCTGGAATATTTGTATGTTGGAATTCTAATTCTGAAATTAATAATTTTAAAATTTTCAAACTTGCTGATATTTTATAATGTTTTAATTGTTTTGCTTTTGATCTTGTAATTATTACATCATTTTCAATTGGTATAATATCTCCATCTACAATTATATTATTTATAATATCTGAATTTAATGAATAAATCTTTGCTAATGCTAATGTATTTAATTTTATATTTTCAAATCCTCTTGTAATTTCATAAGATTCAAACCATATAGGTAATACAGTTTCAATACCTGATTTATCATTGATTTCCATTTGATTTAAAAATTGAATAAATTCAAGTGGTGATTGTAAAACTAATTGACAAAATACCATTATTAAATTTTCAATTGTGGGGACTTCCTTTGCAATTACTAATCTTTCAACTGTTGCTTTTAAAATTTGTGATAATGTTTGGAAATCAATATATTGATTGAAATTTTTAATTAATGATTCAATTATTAATCCACATTTATTAGCTGCACTATCAGATAATTCAGGTGAAAGAAATTTATAAATTATATTCATCATGTTTTCAATTAACTTTTGATCTTGAGTGAAATGATTGGATCCTTTTATAATTATATTATTAAATGCTTCACTACCATATTGTAATACTTGATCATCATTTGAATTTAATAAAATGTTTTTCAAAATGGGGAATATATACAGAAAGATTTGTTGTGGTAATTCATTTGGACATGATTTTATAATGATACTTAAAATATCTAATGCAAGGATTAAATCAGGGCTATATTCTGTATCATTCATGATATTTAATAATATAGGTAATGAAGATTCACAAAGTTGAATATATGTTTCTTGTTTTAAATCTTGAAATAATGTAGTTAAACAATCTGAACTTTCAGATACTAATTGAATATTATTTGAATCTTTAAAAGAAATCTTTAGGATTAATTCAATTGTATCTCTTGAAACTGCTTGTACTGGATTTATTAAAATTGCTTGATTTATAGCTTCTATTAAAACTGGTAATCCATCATCATCACATTCATCAATTAATGAATAACATATTTTGAAAATTTTACCCTGTATTGAGACATCAAGTTTACTATAATCTAAAACTTGAGCATAAGGTAAACAACTAACCAATGCAGATACTTTCACAATAGAACTACTCTTTTCAGCATAATTAATCATATTTATAAATACAGTTTCAGCTTGATCATTTGAAAATTTTTCAAAATATTTTGGTAATAGTATAAAACATCTTGATGCAACAATATCATTTGATATTAAATTTGTAAATGTTTGCAAATCAGGTACATTTTCAATCTCACAATCACCACTCATTATCCCTTCAAGTATATATAATTCAGATTCAAGTATTCTCCAATCTGTATTTAAATTTTGTATAATTTCATTAAATATTAAATTTGCATCAACATCATTTAATTCGCATAATAATTCATAAACTGATTCTCTAACATTTGATTCTATTGATAATCCAGATACTTCGCTTACAAATATATTTAAATCATTATTATATTCATCGATTTTCTCATTAGATAATACTGAAATCATGATTAAATCTTTAACAAATGATGATTGATTAATCGGTATATCATGTTGGATATTTGCAATTGTTTGTATTGTCCCTATATTCCCCAATTTCAAATCTTCAAGTGATAGGTTCAAAATCTCTCTTTTCAATTCTAAATCAATCTTATTATAAAACTCACCCAAAATTAAACTTATAATTTTATAAATTGAATCTTTCAAATTTACTGAATATAATAAATTTTTAAAAACATTTAAAATCTCATTAATATGATTCATTACAAATTGTTTCCTATCGTCATTACTAAAAGCTTCAGGGCTTTTTAAAATTTCAATCACACTTTCATAAAGTTTTAAACAATATTGTTTAACTTCATCACTTAAAGGTTTGACCAAAATTGAATTTAAATGATTTATAATTTGATTCCCAATACCACCTTCCCAGAATTGTTCTTCATTTATAAAATCATCAAATAAATCAGTCAATACTTGTAATCCACCCAATAATGAAGTTTCATTATCAAAATTCGTTGTGGCAACATATAAATGATTCAATAAATCTGGCCATTCATCTGGATAATCAGAATATGCAATTTGAACAATACAATAAGCTGCTCCACTTCTTAATTTCGTTTCCCTAGTTGTTAAAGCTAATTCCATTAAATTTTGTTTAATAAACTGTTTTACATTTTGTTTGATAGGTGGACCAATAAATGATTTAAATGCTAACGACCAATATTGTGGTACTATTCTTCTTAAATTTAATAAACATGCTTGTCTTATATCAATTGAATTTGATGAATTTATACTTTGACTGATTAATTCAAAAGATACAGTTGTTGCATCTTTCCTCAATTCTTGATTAAATTCTAATTCAGATGCTTTACGAATATTGTTATCTGGATTAGTTAGATCATTGATTAAATTTATCACTGACATGCCATTTGATTTATTATTGTTTTTTTTTTCTACGCGTTAATAAACAAAAATTTAAACCCGTAATGCCGTATAATAAAGATCTATGATTCATAGAATATCGCTGTGATATATAGCTGACTGATTTAAATTCGGGATGTTTAAAATATGCAAAAACTAGAGTGCATGATTGGTTTCAATATTACCGGGTCATGATCATTATGTTAAATTGACTTCGGGTTTTTAAAAGGAATTTTTTACTCACGGTAACTGAAAATTTAAATTTATTTGATGAATTAGATCTGTTATATTCATCAACAGTTGACCCAACCATTTAAATAGCTAGAAACTTGCAAGATTCAGAGTACAACGAGTAAAGACTCAATTGGTCATAACAACTATCTTAAAACCGTGTAATATTGATGTAAAAAATGTTGAAAAGGCTGAAGATCTCATTTGGTATGGCGATTGATGAATGATAGTGTAAAATGAGGAACCAATTTTACGGACTTATTCAGAGACTCTGTTGCTGATCACAAATGATTACATCGATTGATGGTCGAATCGAATGATACTATTGGTAATCAGAATTTGTCTCAACTTGATTTACGAATGACACTTGGTAATTTGAACATATTTTTAAACTAATTCAAGGAGTCAAAGAACTGGAATTGAACAAATTACAACTAAATTAAAAATTTTAACAAAAGAGTAGAAGTATTTAAGCAAAATTGCCGTGGGGCATGATGTTAATAATGGGTACTTTAGAAAAAACTACTTCATGTTGGATGCTTTGGAAAGAATAGTTACAATGATTACTGTTGGTGTTACAATTTGGTTACGAAAATTGACAAGGATACTCAGAATTCATCTGATTTAATGGGATAAGTTTAATTACTGGTTGCAAAATTTGGAATCTCACACGATTGTATTATTTTTGTTTTGCGGCATAAAATACCTGAATTTTAATTATCGACTTCAACACTTGATTGTCAATCTAGTCGGCTTATTGTCAAAATTTGATAAATCGATTAATAGACAATGCACGGGATTATCAAAGAACCTTTGCAAAACATCTGAGACTCATAACGTATATTGGTACATAAATTCTGGATCTTAACTACACAATTATCTTGCCGAAATAACTTGAGAAACGTCCATGTCAATCAGGTTAATAAACTCATCCATTCTTGTATGTTTAGGTTTCCAACCAATTTTGTAACCATTCTTACCTCTACAACGTGAGTTTGAACCCCAATAACTTGGACTCATTTTATCATTATTCAAATCTGCAACTTGTTTTGGAGTTAATGAAATCACTTGAGGAGTATCAATAATATTTTTTGAATTCAATTTCTCACCAACAACTTCAGCAACTTGTTTCCAAGTATGTTCAACTGGAGTTTTTTCATCATAAGCTCCAAAATAATAACCATCTTTATTCTTTGGTATAGATTCATTTGACAACAACTTTTGTAAAACTAAGTAATATAATTCACCTAAATCTTTTATATGGATATGACTCCAGATATAATCACCTGAAAATACAGTAAAAGCTTGACCATTCTTGATACTACTTCTAATCAAATATGGAATTTGAAAAGATGTTTTATGATCATAACCGTCACTTGTTCCATAGATTGTTGAAGGGCTAATAATTGCAGTTTCAACATTTGGATTTTTATCATGGATTGAAAGAATTAAAGTATCAATTCTTTTATGAGGTTGTGATTCAGGTAATGAACAAATTGTGTTGATGTCATCATCAGTGAATACTTTACTGTTGGGAGCTTTTGATACTTGATCACATAATACAGCAGCACCAGAATTATGAATCAAAATTTTTTTACTTTTACTTGCAATCAATGCTTCAGAAATTGCCTTTGCACTATTGAAATGATCAGTGCTAGCTGCATTTATGATAATATCATTTTGTTCAACCATTTTTTTTAATAACATACTATCATCTAAATGACCAATTACTGTTTTGATCGATGAAGGTAATTTTTTGGCTTTTGCTTCATTTCGAACCAAAGCAGTGATTTCAAATCCACCATGAGATAATAATTGGTGTAAAACTTCACCTCCAATATAACCTGTAGCACCTGTGATAAAAACTTTATTCATCATTTTTGTCTATTTACAAAATTAATTTAAGTCATATTTATAGATAATCCTTGATGTAAGATTATGCATTGCTCCCTGTCAAAATATTAAGGGTGTAATAATAATCAAATAAACCAATAATTAATAATAAATTGACTATTTCTCGTGGCAAATGTTTGGGGCAACTTGAGAAATGCAATTTGATTAGACTCATTATTTTGCATTAATAAACGGCTATATAAGATTTCTATTTACCAACCAAACGATTCTGTATGCAAGTATATTTCTTCAATATCTGTAGATGTATAATCATTATTGAAAATTAATGATTGTAATTCTGAAACTGAACTACTTACTTCACGTTTCATTGAATCACTACCAGAACAAACAAACATGTTTCGAACTGATAATGTATTGGTTAATCTCAGTATTATATTTTTAATTGATGGTTTACCATATATACAATCGAATTTAGTATCAATAAATTTTTCATCATTTGCTTGACATACATAAATTTGTAAATCCAATCTATTACCCAATGATTCTTGACATTGACTCAATTTTTCTTCAATCCAACTTATATCTTCAGCTTTTCTAACAATCCAAATAAATGATATATACTTGATTGATTCTTTGGTTAAGTAGGTTAAAAATGGTAATGTAGCAGTGACACCACTACCAGATGCTAATAAAACAACACGATCAAATGATTTTGCATCTCTAAATGTACCACCATAAGGTCCATCAATAAAGACATTTTTTTCAGTTGTTAATTTATGATTCAATTCTTTAAAATGTTTTCTTGTTAATCCACGTTGTGGAACAATTATAAATTTCATACCATCATTATCATCACTACTTGAAGCTATTGAAAATGGATGACTATCAAGGAAATTTAAACCTGCAAATCGAAGGAAACAATGTTGACCAGGTTGCCATTTATAACCTTTTACATTTTCAACAATGACTTCATAAGCATTATCACTTAATTTATTCATAATAGCTTTTCTTGATTTTAAAAACATTGTATTTGGTTTAAAAGCTGTCTTCACAAGTATTCTATAAATCAATTGTGTAGCCCAAAATGCTAAAGCACCCCACATATAATTATCAGCACCTAAAGCTTTATCAATATGCCATATAAGTGTTCCAAAATATGCAATACCCATCATCCAATGTGCATGTAAAAAAAATTCATACAAATATTTTCTAATCCAATTTTTTGATAATGTACATAATAATCCTAATAATATTAACGGAGGTATTCCACTAATATAATAAGAATCAGTTGTGAAATGTAAATGTAATTGTTTTGCTCCACCTTCAACTAAATCTTGATGCATAAATGGTATAGCATGAATCATACTTAATACAAAAGCACATACACCGACATATTGATGATATAAATTTAATTTTTCATAACTAATTCCAGTTAATAATGTAATTGCATTTGATTTACCTGCCAATACATAAATAAATGGAGTTAAAGCTGTAGCCATCATACCAGCACGAATAGCTAAAGGTGGTGAACCGAAACCAGCACATCCTCTATACCAAAAATGAGGTACCAAACAATAACAAAATAAATATAACAGACTAACCAATAAATATAATGTAGCTCCAATTGAATTTGGAAATGAAAAATATGTTAAATATTTTGGGACTTGTTTATAACCAACATATCTACAATAAGCAGTTAAAACATCAATAAATGAATTTGAATATCTTGATGAATCTCGAACCCTGTAAAATACATGTTTTAACATTAATATAAATATTGTCACCACACCAAAATATACCGTATATTTTGCATATAATGCTTGTGAAGCCCACGGTATTTCTGTTTGCAGCATCTTACCATACATCATGTATGTAGCATTTGACATGTCATTTAGACAATCAAGACCTTTGTATTGAACACCCATTGATGACTATTGTAATATGGCGACTGGTTCATTTTTATATTTCAGAGTATAAAAAATGTAAGCAAATTTTTGACACCAAATCGGTACTAATGAATTTGCTCAAAGAGATTTTGTGTAACATTAATTTTTTTTTTTCTCATTACCAATCTATGTCTAAATCTATTAACTTATTATGAACAAACCATGGAAGTTAAACCATGAGTCCAGGTATATGATCCCAATACTATAACAGTGACTGCAAAGCTTATCATTATTGAAATAATACCATATCTATAACTATGAAGTGTTTTTAAACCAAATAATTCGGCTACAAAAGTACTAACTGTGGTCAATGCACCACAAAACCCATCATCTAATCCAACTAATACATAACATGAGATATGAGTTTTAACCAAATTATTTCCATTCGCATCTACTCCCCTGACTAGGAGAGTAAAAATGCTCAAAAGTAGTGTTCCTAGAACATTTGCAATAAATGTACCAAATGGGAAATTGACAATTTTATTATTTAAATATTTTGACAAGTAAAACCTTAATAAAGCTCCAAAGGGTGCAAAAAACATTGAAAATGTCCATGCTCTCCATGTCAGTTCACAACCAACTAAAACAACAATAACTATAAACATGCAACCACCTAATGTCATTGATATGAATTGTAATATATTGTATAATTTTTCATTAATAGGTGGTAAATATTCATCAACAACTGTCAGTAGTTGTTTTCCCATATGAAACCCCATGATTGATAAACTAAATTGAGCTAATATAACCGCAAGAAACTCCATAATACCATAAGCCGCGTTTGGAAAGAAATAATGCTCATCATTTTGATTTGAAGCTTTAAGAAATGCTTCTAATATGACTGATGAGAATGAAGAACAAGTACCACAAAATCCAGTTGTTATTCCAACATATAAAGGTATAGCACCTTTGTTTGCAAATTTATCTTGTTTCAATAATTTTATCCATATATTTTCACCATCCACTAGTAAACCCATGACTAAACAAGCAGTGAAATTAGCCCAAATCACACCAGATATATAAGAGCCATCGTATGTTGTTAATTCAATCAATCCTTTTCTTGCTAGTACTCCCCAGATTGAACCATGAATTATATTCAAAATTATTGGAATATATTTTTCAGTTTTAATTATAATTTTTTTAGTTGATAAATGTTTTTCTTGTGTTTTAAAACCTTCTGGCAAGGCTGATGCTATAGATTCTGCTTCAATATCATTGACTTCAGACTCCAACGTTCTTCTTCTTTGGAGTTGTGTCTCATCTTGGACCATCAGTCGTAAATGTTTTTATTTTTTTTTTTTTGTTTTCCTCTCCAGATATCACAATCAATAATGACCATTTTAATATGGTTCTTGATATTGATTGTTAATGTATTTGCTTTGGAAGAACCTGACCCAGTTCCAACATCAATAGTAGATGTATTATCATCACAACCACAATTTTCATACTTTTTACGACATATTCAACGACATGGCCTAGTGCCAAAATTAAATTTAATGCAAAATGTAACGTTACTAGCTCCGATAAACCTGGCGTTTGTCAATAAGAAAGATTTAGAATTGAATGATGAACAATTATTACGTTACATTATCAATCAAAAATTTAGGGTGGGGTATTTGGGTAAACAAGATGTGATATTTGAAACATTATATAAACTTGATAAGAATAATTATTATAAAGTTAAAGTTAGTCCAGATATGGAAACTAGGGAGTATGTGATTGATGACATAGCAAGTATTGTTGAAGAAGATATATATGCAAAACATCAATATTCATTTGTTCAAGGCATTGATCAATTACTACCTTTGAAACCTACTTTATGTGATGTGCTATTAAATTCGTCTATATTACCAGAAATTTCAATCATAGGGAATATCTTTCAACTGATGTTTTTAAAAACAGATTTAAATTGTGAAACTTTTATAAAAGGTTACAAGACATTTATGTTGCCTTCAAACGATTATTTGAAATCTTCATTATCTGAAATAGACTTGAAATATTATCTATTGAACTATAATACAAAAAAGGGAGCTAAAATTAAAACAACTGAAGAAGCTATAGATGAAGTTGAACAAGATGTGAAAAATTTAATTGGGAACTTGATGTTTCCGGAAATGATTTTTGGGGTTAACAATACAAATGCGAAACTTGAATCGAAAAGTGGGCTTGAACATAAGGTGAAGTTGAAAAATAATCAATTAATATTGGATAAGTTGCAAACAAATAATTCATATTCACTATCTAATGGAGCAATTCATATATTCGAAGGAAAAGAATCAATTTTTGAAAGTTTAAATATTCCAACTGTGGATATGATTGCTCGTAAATCACTTTATGCATTAAATTATTCAAAATTTGTCAAGGAATTGAATTTTAGAAATTTGGAATATTTAATAGATGGTTCAACAGGAAATCAAAGCATTATTTTAGATGTTAGTCAAAGAGATGACGTTGAAGAATATTTACAATCTTTCAATTCAAAACAAACTCTACTATATGGATTTGTTGATGGTCTAATTCAATTCAAAGACAATATGCACATTTTAGCAGATTCAAGGTTATGTTCAAATAAAAAAATTGGTGGTTGTTTCAAAGTGAAGTTTTCAAAAAATGGAAATGCAACTGTAAATGATGAAGTTGATATTATTGAAACTATTTCAATAGCAAACAAAAGTGTGATACATATCGGAGATGAAGAACTTTCTCCACCATATAATTTGAAACATTCATTGGGAGATTTAATATCTAATGGTGCTGTTTCGGGTCATCCAAAAAGCATTGAAATTGATAGGAAAACCTGTTTACAAACCTTGGCATACTTTAATAAGTTTGGACTTTATTCATTGAATGATAATGAACTAGGGTATACTTTATTTTTACCATGTTCAAGAGCAGATTCAAAAAAAGAATTGTGGAATGAGTTGGGATTAGCTTTGGATTATTTGGAATCTAAACCAAAGATATTTCAAAAAATACTTAAAGGTTTGTTTATCAATGGGGTTATTTATTCAGATTTTAATCATAAAGGTACTTATAAAAATTTGAATGGCCACACTGTCAATATTCAAAGTGCAATAAACAAACTAATTTTAAATCAAACTGAAGTTGACATTAATACAAGTTCTGACGTTTTCTTCAACCAAGGTGTCATACATGTGTTAGACAAGATAATTATGCCTGATGATTTCTCAATACCTATTGAAGATTTGATTAAAACAACTTTCGATCCAGATTTCCCAAATCATTCATTTATGGATCTTCTCAAATTATTTCCAAAGATTGAGAAATCATTATCAGACTATTCAATATTAATTCCAAGTTCAGAATCTTTGAAAGATTCAAACATAACATCGTCATTTTCTGACTTACTACGGTTTATTGAATTCCATTTAATACCGAATCATGAAGTTGACAAAATTTTAGACTGTATACAAAATAATGATTCATATAATGGATCAAGCATTAAAACAAACTTGACTGAAGGTGAATTAATATGTAAACACAAGCCAGGAAAAACCTTCTTACAATTGAAACCAAATCAAACTGAAATTGGAATTGAATCATATAATAAAGATCAAGAAGTACGAATATTGAAACATGGGTGTACATCTGAATTCAATAAATCATGTGTGTTTTTAATTGAAAAACCTTTAAATTTACAATGGTTTGAAAAACCAAGACTGGGTGATAATTTCCTACACATTCATTTAGGATTAGTAAGTGTTGGTGTTGGTGTAATCCTAGGATTAATGATTTTTGGTGGTGTCATGGTTGGATTATTATTTTTCAGTGGACAACGTAAATTTGATCCTAAGAATGATGAATTTTATCCAAGAGCTGATTCTGGATTTATGAGTGTTTTGACTGATGAAGATGAATACATTCCATATGATCGTGGTTATGAAACTGATGTTGATGTACTCAGAGGTGAACATGATCCATTATTACCAACTTTCAAAAAGAAAAAATGTATCAAGAAAATAGATTACGGATCTAATCAAAATGACAAATTTACAGAAATGCCTAAAGCAACATTACCAAGAGCTATTGGAAATGTTAAAGATACTTTAAATAGACAACGAAATATTCCTTAAAATATATATAATTTTTCAATGTAATGCGGAAGGAAAAAAAAAAAAAAATCTAGCCAACATGTCTGATCAAATTCCAATTGAAAATCAAGAAGTTCCCCCAGCAAGCAATGAGGATGCTATAAAAGCCAAAGCTGAAGAATTGGAAAGAGAAGCAGCTCGATTGCGAGAATTAAATTCACAATTAAACACTGAAACATCAACTACTGAATTTACACCACCAACAGATGAAGAAAAAAGAGATATTGATTCAAGATCAATTTATATTGGAAACGTTGATTATGGTACAACCCCATTAGAATTACAACAACATTTCTCATCAGCAGGTACTGTGAATAGAGTCACAATTTTAACAAATAAATTCACGGGTCAACCAAAAGGATTTGCATATTTGGAATTTACTGATGTTGATGGGGTGAATAAAGCTGTTGCAACATTGGATGGATCGACATTTAGAGACCGTCAATTAAAAGTGCTGGCCAAAAGAACAAATATTCCAGGTATTAGTATTAAAAGAGGTGTTTTAAGAGGTAGAGGTGCAAGAGGTAGAGGAGCAAGAGGAAGAGGTCCATTTAGAGGTAGAATTTCTGCTTATAATGTTGCAAATAGAGGCCATTCAAGATTCACACCTTATTAATTGTTGTAATAATATATATTATTTTCTTATATTGGATTCTATTGTTAATTTAGATAAATCATCTTTACCATCATTTTTCAATCCTTCAATAACACCATTAATATCTTTTTCTTTCATACCTTGTTCAAATTTAAATTTACATTGAGTTGATTTAATCTCAATTTTTAATCCAGTTATTGCCTTTTGCATGATTTTTAAATAATTTTCTGGTGCATCACTTACTTTCCATATTTTATCATTTTTCTTACCTTCTTGTTGATTAGTGAGATGATTAAGTTGATCTCTTACAAAATCGAAATCATCAATTATTTTTGAACTACCATATACATGCACAGTTGCAAAATCCCATGTTGGTACATACTTATGAGTTTCTTCTTTACCAGGATAATAACTTGGTGTGATATATGTGTTATTTGATTGGAAAATCAATAATACATTTGAATTATCTGTTAAACTTGGTATTTGATGATTTGATTTAGCTATATGTGCAATTAAATAATGTTTCCCATCTTCTTCTTTTAAAAAAAATGGTATATGATTTGCAATTATTTGACCATCTTCATCAGTTGTAATAATTGTAGCTAATGGATAATTTTTAATTAAATAATCAACTTGTTCCCAATTCTCTTCTAAATACTTCTTAGGAATATACATTTTCTTGATGGTATGTTTGAATTTTTGATCATAATTGATATATAATATAGCCAACAATTTAAATCACATTAGTAATATTTCCCAATTAGGAAGGTATATCCGTTATCTACCGCTAATACTTACGAAAATGAGTTTGACCGATACAAATCGTACTTGTTAACTATAAATATCAAAATTGAGATCAGAAACATGATCCGTTTGTATGAAATCTGAAACTGAAATCGGAAATACGACCCGTGTTAAAGAAAAACAAAATTTCAAATATCTTTCACTAGATTCTATAAATAAGCTCATATATCCAGTTTAGACTTTAAAATTTTATTCTTGTTGATTTCAATTTAGCGAAAACCCACGTATTCGATTTACTTGTGATTTATAAATGAAGTATTCTTAGGTTGACCCGATTATATAAAAGTCACACATGGATCTTTCTCTCAATTAAAAAACAAGATGAAAGAATAATTGATAATTGATTTATTATAATTCAATAATATCATATAGGGACAACATAAAATGTGAAATATTATGATTTAAAATTCAAGCAAATAATAACTCAACTTAAAATTTTATTACATCGCAAAAACCTACATAGGCTATGTCATCGATTACTTATTTTTTCTTTTTCTCTTAGAATTCGATACTGTTTCAATTTAAGAAAACTTTCTAGTTGGTGTTTGCAATAAAATAGAAAAAATACCAATTTGAGCCAAAATCAAAATTTTTCATTTGGCAATTAAAAAATTGTAGCCTTAGAGATTAATGGCTACATATTATTTATATCAAGCTTGAATCCAATGCCATTCCATCACACGAAGCTGACTTTACATCAATTTAAACCGTTACACTTTACATGAATAACACGTTTCATGTCGAAATTGATAAACATTCTCGATTTTATGCAAAATTTATCAAGTAAACAGCATAAAGGTATGTTGGATTGCATATTTAATAAATATTATATTTGAAAATTTTGATTTTAACACCGATGTAACTTCATCTTGTTTTTTTGCGTCTATCCAGGAACAGAAAATTTGCGCATATTTAACAAACTTCACTTGCCAAAATCCGATACAAACATTGATGTTAAAGATTAGGTCTGGATATACACTCAAGGCGGAACTGTCCATAAAACAAAATCACACAAATTGGTATATTTTTTTATTCAGTTTGTACTTCTTTCTTGAAGTGCATCAACAACCTGTATTGGCACTAGGTGAATACGCAAAATAAATTTTATTTTGATTAACAACTAGTTTTAGAGTCAATCCAAAAGTAGAATCACATGCATTTAGGTTAGTAGTTACACATATCAGGGGTAAATAAATTGCTTTAAAACTGAAAATCAAAGATTTACCCTATAAGTGTTTCTTTTTTCTTTTTAATTTTAAATTGGAAATCATTCAGTAACTGAAAATCTTTAAAATCTGGAATATTTGATTTACCAATACATAAATTATCACCCAACATTGGCATGAAACATATTACCGTCTGCAGACTTGGAATGTTAATCAACAAATGGCAAAACCAAACTTAAGTCAAAATTGCGATTTTAATGTTGCTATATTTTTTTAATTTTTAGATTTGAATTCGAATTGGATTTGTAGCCATGTTTAGATATTTAATAACAATATCCAGGGTTCATTGAACTAAAAATCAGTCCCTGGAGTAAATTTTCAAACACAAAACTAAAATATTTTTTTAAAAAAGTCATCTCAAATGATAACCTATTTTTATGCATACTAAATTTTTTTTTTAATCAAAGGTACATTAAGAAAAAGATCTTCAACTAAAACTTTACATTCTTGATTGCACATGTTAAATGTATGTTGTTCTAGCTAGCTCTGCGCCCGTCTCACCATATGTTGATTATACCTTTAAACATGAAAGAAACTTCAATGAAAGGTAAATGCTCGAAACATAAAATTTTGACATAAAAAAACCAATCATATGGTAAAATAGTGGAAAATTTTGATGAGTTATTGCTTGTCGTAAGTTCATGCTTTGGGTCGCCTTGTAAGTTGAGCCACTTGCTTTGTGTAATACCATAGTATCCTTGGGTCCTTAAAATATTCAAGCATAAGAAATTTTTGAGATCAATCAATCTAGTTGTATAATAAGGGGAATAATGCAAATTTCGGAGTTTATAAAAAAAAATAAAATACCCTTGAAATTCTTGCATGGAATCAATTTTCAACTTTTGTTATTGTTTCGGTTATTTTAAGAAAACCGTTTTAGCAAAAGACAGATCTACGTCCACCAATAAATTGAACGACAGTCTAAATTGACTGCATTACAGTTTACAGAATGAGATTTATTATTAGACTTTGAATACTTTCATCGTTCGGCTCAATATTACTAAAATCCGGGTTGGGTGACGCTACCAATACATACATTTTTAATTTTATTTTTTTTTATTGTAAACGTAATGGTACGACTGTTGTTAGATCTACCAGATACTGTCAAAAGTACAATTATAAAGTATCTACCTCAACAAAGCTTGATAAATCTAGCATGTACCAATTATGAATTCTACCACCCATGTTTGAAACAATTGTACTCAAAAATTGTCATCCAATTAGACCCTCCGTTGCAATGTAAAAATATCAGACAATTAGATTTCCAAGAATGTACAAAGACTGTCATATATGGTTTTAATAAAATTGTTGATGCTCAATTAAATTTGAGGATGATTCATGCTCGTTTGACGGTTTTATTGCAAGCTTTACTGATCAATAAGGAATTGATCAATTATATCTCAGAAATTTATGTCTTTGGTACATTTGATAACGATGTTAAGAATGATTTACAGGCAATAATTGATCAATTGAGTCGAGATTTATCTAAGTTTTATGTTGAAGATGATTTGTTAAGACAACAATTAGATTTATCATCATTATCGTTGAAGTCAGTAGTTGTTGATGATGAAATTGAGTTTCAACCACAAATTGACGAATTATTAATCAGTGAGGCTAATAAAGTTCAACATTTACAACAATTTGCACCTAATTTGAAATCATTAATAGTGCTGAATAATATATTTTGGCCATGGATAAATACTAATGTTATACAACAAAAGATATCTTTAAAAAAAATTGAAAAATTCAAACTTGTTTTCAATTTAGAACAAATTGAATTGAATGCATCATTAGTCAAATTGATAAATTGGGATACAGTCAAAGAATTAGAATTAGTTTTCCCTTCAAGTTCTGAAGATGAAATTATTTTAGATTGTCTCAATCTTATCCCCAATTGTAATTTGAAAAAGCTTTCAATTGTTCAAGATGGTTTAATTTCCACACATGCTAAGAATGAATTATTTGATTTGGATGTTTTCAATTTTATTTCAAATTATTTATCAACATTGAATTATTTATCAATTAAACATCGACCACCACCATTAGGAAACTTTTCTGATGGATTTGAGGGAAATTACTTCAGAAGACTTGAGCTATATATAAATGTTTTACCCAAGATATTAAAATCACACAATGTTGTGTTGGTATTTCCCAATTTATTTCAAACTTTATCAAGTTATGAACAATATATGAATACAGTTTTATGGAATGGTTGTAAATGTAAGCATTGTTCGATATATTTAAAACATTTAGATAATTATTTAATGTATCATAAATATTATTCAAAAAGTCAACGATTTAAAGATATGAATGTATCTCATTTATTCAATGAAATTGCATACAGATTAAGTTTAAGAATGAACAAAGATGATTTGAGTACAAATTTAAATCATTTATCTTACCCTTTAAAAAATCATTTATGGGATTTCCATCAATGTCAAACAGGTAAACCATTTAAATGTTATGATGTTCAAACTATAGATCAAGGAGAATATGATGAAATTGATTATAATCCAAAGACCAAAGTGGATTGTGAATTCAATCAACAGATTTATTCACAAATTCCAAAATCCATGAGTCATTATTTCAATACAATTATAGAAAAAATATTAAATTTAAACCGTGGTGATGCTGAATCAAGAGATGATCAACAAGAATTTAAAGATGGTGGTGATCAAGAGTATGATTTGAATATTAAAAAAATCATACTCAATGGTGTAAGCTATAATATCGATAGAGAGTTAAATGGTACCCACTTTTACGAAAATGTATATGATTGATTACTTAATAAATAGAATGTTCTATAATTTAACATGTGATTAATTACTGTAGATCAAAGAAGAAGCTTTAAAAAAAAAGTCAAAAACCCTTAAATCTTAAATTTTAAGGCACATTAAACATGAAACATGGGTAAGTTGTAAATCATTTTCAAGAAAAAATTGTAAATCACAATTGCTTCAAATTTAAATGATTTTTTTTTATATAAAACATACCGTTGAATCAAACTAATGTAATATTATAAACACATATCACTGATCAACGTTGATGTTGGGTCTTCTCCTTTCTGATATTATTATTAAGGATCTTATTATTTTATATTTTTTTTCAAGATGGATATAAAATAATCACATTTTCAAGGGAATAAAGTTCAGGGGAAAATCAAATAGAAATGAATATGCAATTTAACTTAAAGAAATTTTGTCGTTTATTAAAAACTAAAAATTCTCATACTAAAACCGGTTGTTTTAACAATAAACTTGCAAATCATTAATTGGTTAATCTTTCATGGTAGGGTTTAAATTCTTTTAGTTTTATTGTCGGCATTTTAAGGTACAAATTAAACAAATTATCAAATCGTTTACCCTTGCCAATTATTCTATATTGTAAGCTTTTAAATTTGTGAAATTTATTATATTTAATAAAAACCTTTGTAATCTATATATTATTTTTATTGTTTGTTTGAATATGGAATTTGATACAAAACTGATTAAACAACATGTGCAATAATATTTATGAATATAATAATAATATAAGCGAAAACTATTTAAAACTTGAAGCTACTAATTACAATCCTGATACAATTCTTCTATGAAGGAGCATGTCACGCAAATAACACAACAAAAACAACCAGTCATTCAAAATTGAAAAGGTCCAGACAAATGAACAACAACAACAAAAAAAAAAAATTATAAAATTAAGTCAACAATAAAAAAACAAAAGAAACTTTTTAGCGAGATCGTCGCGCAAA
This sequence comes from Insectozyma xiaguanensis, assembly GCA_030555925.1. NCBI lineage: Eukaryota > Fungi > Ascomycota > Pichiomycetes > Serinales > Debaryomycetaceae > Insectozyma > Insectozyma xiaguanensis. The sequence goes on along the minus strand of JANIVQ010000033.1, from coordinate 66,326 downwards.
TTAAGTAACAAAAGGGAAAAAAAAAAAAAATAAATAAAATTGTAGAGAATAAAGAACAAAAAATCAATAGTGATTTGCAGCCAATAAATTTCATTCATCTGTGCAATTTAGAAAGGGACTTTTAATTAGAAAAACCCGATATTTACATATATTATTATTAATTAAACAAGAAAATCATTCTATCTAAATGAAATTATTAAAACCTGAAATTTGAACTGAAATTGAAACCATTTGTCTCCAAAGAAACCATTTTTTTGAATCGTGTAAATACATTAAAAATTAAACATAGCTTTTAGGAGCTAATCTGCCACCTACATGAGCATGAGCATGAGCATGAGCAAAGTGAGGTTGATGTTGTTGTTGTTGATGATTGTAACGGTGGTGATTTGGATGAATATTTCTTGATCTTCTACTCTTTCCATTTGTATGAGTTTTATAATGTTGCATACAATTATCTTGACGTGCAAACCTAGCATCACAAGTTGGCCATGGACAAACATGTTTTCTTTCTCCAGTATGTATTCTGTTGTGTCTTGCTAAATGACCAGATGTAGTAAATGATCTAGCACATATTTTACAAACATGTTTTCTTCTTGGATCTTTATTATTTGCCAAAGATAATGAATTGGATTCATTAATGGGTATATCACCAGTTGAACTTGATCTAGTTTTCACACCATCCTTGACATGCATGTCAAATGTAGTGGCAGTAGGTGTTGGCAAAGTACTATTAGGTGATTTCACAACTACTGGAATTGGTTCATGAAACGACAAACCACCAAATTTAGCTTGTTGCAGTAGTAGTTGCAGTTGTTGATTAAAATGGTATGGCAACTTTGGACTATAACTGTTAATAGATGGCGGTGTAGGTAATCTATTTTGAATATAATTTGGATGAACATAGTAATGTGTAGGTGAAGTTGCCGCTGATGGTGATATAGATAATGGTTCTTTATCTATTCCAGAATTACCAAGCAGTGGAATAGAAGTTAACAATTCGTTAAATGAAGGTAATGAAGCTGGCATTTTTGAATCTGGTTGATCATTCATCAGTCTGGTAATTAATTGATTTGATGAACTTGTAGTATATTTTTGGAAAAGCATCTTTAAGACAACAAATTGAACAAGATAGTTTTTTTAAAAAAAACTCAGTATACTCCGTTTATAGTAGTAAAGGTGCAACCGATGCAGGTGTATGTAAATGTAATCAAAAGTATATTTCCACTTGATAAAAAAGATTTAATATTGTTGAATGAGTAACAAAGAAGAACTCTCTTCAAATATCAAAGTAATATATTTGTATCGTAATTTAATTAGATCAAGGTACGTTTTATATCAAAATAAACATAACACCGTCATGGGAAACGGGACTTTGGATTGGTATTTATAAGAATTGATAATCAAAAAATACAAAAAAATAAAATTTATAAAAAAAAAAAAAAGATTGATAAAATAAAATAAAAAATAAAATAAAAAAATAAAATAAAAAAAATGAAAAAAAAAAAAAATGAAAGCCTTATAAAAATCTGCAGCATATTGGGTTTTGATTATTTTCTTAATTTTTTTTAAACCCACATTTAAAAAGAGAGATGTTATTTATAAACACTTCTGTTATATTTCCTTATTTAAGGAGATTGTGCAGCATGGTACTTTTAGCATGTTACACTTTTAGAAAATATTTTATTTAGGTAATTATACAGGTTGTTCAAAGTTTAATATTATTTACATTATGCATGCATGTCGTTTTTACAGTTGAAAGTATTATTTGTTATTTCTTTGTTTTGAACAAAAGCTTAAAATTTGAAATTAAAAATCATCGATAAGATTAGAGAGATTGTAACAGAATGTTTATCTTGTATTAAAAGTAAAAGAAAAATTAAACAAGTTATAATTAAATGCTGCAAATTTAAGATACGAACACGAATATTTTGATAAAGAGATTTAATTCGATTTAAAGACGAGAAAAAATGGTTGATTAGTTAGTAATAGTTGGAGAATATATAAGGTCTTTCAAAATAATTATTATTTTAAATAACTAACTACCGATCAAACGCTAATAAAAAAAAACAAGCACATACATTTAAAATTATACTACAACATCTTCCAAGTGTTGAAACGAATTTAATATTTTTTTCTGTGTATTCTAAGAAAATTCAAGTAAAAATTTACTTCCATTAATGGAACAAAACAAAGAAATGTCAGTTTAAGAGATCATTTAAATTTAAAGTTTGAAAGATTATCCATCAAAAGTTTTAAGATTAGAGTTGGAAATGTTTTGACTAAATCAAACTAAAACAATTAAAATGCCTCTTTTTCATCTTAATCAACAATCTTATTGATTAAAATTTGATTTTAATAAAAGTTTGAAATGTATGGTTAGGATATTTTGGTACATTTTATTTTATTACTTGAATAAAATTTTGGCGTGTATTGGAGATATGATACAACAATTCCCGTGCGTGTATAAAATCCAACAATTTTTTTTTTAATGCTTGCTTATTAGTAAAAATTGTTCTTGTTCTTGATAAATTATATTTTCCTTATCTAATAAACTACTAATCAATGTAATGATGATTGATGATTTTTTAAAAGAAGAAAAATCTATTTGTGGAAACTCTTGATTATTGTCTTACCAATACATTTATTAAAATAATAAATTATAATTAAATAATTTCTTAAGATAATGATGGACTTTGAATCTTTTGAAAGCCCCAATAAACTGTTTAAAATAATTTAAACAAGTAATATGCCAAAATTGAAAAATTAGATTTAGATTGAAACACGTAACTTAACATTTTGATGGGCATTATTTTAGACTTCTTTTGTTGATGATATAATATTAAACACTAAATAATAAAATTTGTTTGTCATATTTACCAGTAGATATTATTATAAAATTGTAGTTGGTTATTAATAAATATTATTTTGTAACAGCTTGCTTGATAATTATTATATAATCATAAAAGATTTATCTACATTTGAACAAGATCCAGTATTTGACTGCAAAATACAAGTTATTAATTATTTCATAAACATGACATTTGTAATTCCCGTCTAACTGTAATTCATTTATTCCCGAATAGGTGATTGTTGAAATAATCTAAAATAAGAGAACATGTTTAAAAAACTTAAAATTTGAATGAAAAAAGAAAAAGCGAAGACGTTTTTTTAAACCGTAAATTAGATCATACATGTCAATATAATATATTATGCTTTCAATAAGATTTTGCTTTTAATATTCATCAATAACTTTATATGCTTCACTATAAAGTTTTTTAGTGATATCTCGTTTAATATACCTTAAGCCGATATATATACCATGTCGTCACTAATTTGCAACCATAAAATGGATGAATTTCAGTAGGCCAATTACCAATTTCATTCATAACCATTGAAATTTATCTATTCAGAAGTATCTTAAACATATTCGTAACCAGAAAGATATTGAAAAAAAATCGGTTTTGCGTGTTATCCCACACTTTAGATCTGAAATTCTGTCATTATAGTCATTCAGTTTCAGACTTGAGTTAAGCCAACCTATTGAGTCAAGATGAAATGAAATACTTATTTTGTGTAAATGCACTGGCTGCCTTAAAAAAACGGTTGCAATATGTCATCACAAAAAAAAATGACGACCCTTGCGCGCCGGAAGAAGGGCCACCTTTTTTTTCTTTTTTTTTTTTTTTTTCCTTGTTTTGTCGTAATCATTTCCCTATTAAATTCTTCATCTTTTCACCAATCTTTGTCAAGGCAAGGGTCTACTTTGGTGATTAGTACGAACTTTTACGTGATAGGTTCTCAATAACTGTCACTACAATTAAAGAATAGTTAATTACGAAATTTTCAAAAGCCAAAAGAAACATTTAAAAAGGTGAAATTGTGACGATCGCTTACACTTGTTGTTTACGAATTATAAATTTTTAATTATGAGCATAGCATGTTTTATTTTCATTAAATCTGCTAAAATCATTCCAGGGTTTTAAAGTTTCCCTACATTTGAATATGAAAATGGTTACAATTCAAGGAAAAAAGAAATTTCTTCCTTCCTCATTAGTATAATTAAACGGTTTGTAAAGTTTTTATTTCAATTATTCTTGTACTGTGATAGCTTCCTTGCTACCCTGATCAAAGTATCATTTTTCATGAGCAAAGACACACAAGACAAAACTGCAATTATTACCGAAGAAATAAAGTAAATTTCTTAATTTAAAAGATCCAATAGATAATGATCCAGACTGTTTAAAAAAGTAAGATTTTTTTCCACTCACAAATTAAGCTTTCAAATTAATCCGGTAAACATTCTATCTAACTTTGTGTACATAAAAATTTAGAGATGAAAGAACTTTAAAGAGTCAACGTATTACAATCACAATATTAAAATTAGCAAAATATAAACAATTAAAAACGTTTTACATCAATTGAACAAATGTAAAATTATGTTTTTGTAAACAAATTATATCGCGTTTATCTATGAAAATCAGTAAATCCTAAATAAGGAAAAACAAGCCAAAATTGAGTTACTTGAACTAATTTTTAATAATTTAAACATCATTTTAAAAGCTTGGTATAATACTAGTTATTAAAATGTTTCCAAATTAAATGCCTCATGGCGAATCAATTCAATTGCTTCTTGTTCTTTTCAATGGTTTTGAAAATTTTTCTAAAAAAAAAATAAATGGTTAGTCCGATGCAGAAGAGCTAAAAAAAAACGAGAATTTTTTAATTTTATGTTTTGCTTTTTCAAATATTTTAGTCAACCTAATTCAAGTAATATTAATTCTAATATGGGAAAATTTATAAGCCTTACTGTATTAATTCACTAATCTAGTTTAAAATAAACAGAACAAGTTAAGGGTTTTGAGTTTTGAGTTTTGAGTTTTGAGCATTTCTAATCTAATTTCAACAACTGTAATAGGACCAAATCTATAAATAAACCTAATCTAAAATGAGTTTAATATCGAGCAAACAACGTGTACTCTTTGATTTTGTTGAACTTTGACCAGAAGTTGACTTTAAAAAAATATAAATCTATAAATGATCAGCGATTTTAAATCAGATTGATTAATAACGCTTTTAGAAAAATTTAAAATTATTTTGACTGCAAAAATATTTTTTTTCCGGGTAGTAACTTGATGACACAAAGTTAAAAACGCAACTTTTTATAATTAAATATGATATCAAAACCGAAATACAAAAAGCAACGAAATAGAGTTAAAAAAAAACACGCAAATTCAAGTATGCCAATTGTTGAATTTAGTTGAAGAAGAAATTAAAAAGAAGGCTTGCATTAGTTATACATATCATTCCATAATTATACAATAGGAAAGAAAAACCTTCAACTAACCATTGAAGACATGCAGTTGGTAACAAAATTTTAATAATCAGGTCATAATTTTCATAATTTTAAGCTTTTAAAAAAGAACCAAGATTTGAAAGCTGTGGTTTTGTAATATAAGATTCAAAAGTTTATATATCCAAAGTTTAATTCGACCCAAAAATAGAATGTATCAAAAGCAAAAAAAGAAGTCAAACGTTTTTTAAAAGTTTTAATTTTTGTTGTTTATTGTTCAAATTCGTAATTCTTGTGCAACAAAAATAAAATATTTTATACGAGGTGATGCACGGTAATTGCTTATACATGGAAATACTTTTACAAATATTATTTTGGTTTTATTTACCTACCTACTTCATCTTGAATTCTAAGTTATCTTAACTCTGTTAACCTTTTAATAATACTGCTTGCAATTTTAGTAAAACTTTTAATAATAATATTTTGATTATTTTTAAAGTTAAACTTTCATATTTTTATATAGAAATCATCAACCACATTGACGTATGAAAGAAATTTATTTTTAACATTCATTTGAATCTTTTGTTATAATCTGTCCACTTTTTATTTTAATTTCAAAATTCAATAACTCCGTTGTTTGTTCATTCGACTCTGATATATTTGTTGTAAAAAAATTATCTCGAATGATACTTTAATCTAGATTAAAGGGTTGGGTACTTAATAGCTTTACATAAAGTATTTTTTATTATTTTTGAAACTACGGGTATTTTAGCCTTGAATACATAATCAATTTTTCTTATTCATTTTATTTATATCCTATCGGCGAAAATAAAATTTATCCTAATTATTCAGTAAAAATGGATATCTAGAAATTTATATTCAAATATAGCTGAATCTAAATTTGAATCTAAATTTGAAAATTTTTGTGTTGGAATGATACGAATGTACTTGCGGGTAATTTGGTTGTTAATAGCCGTCATGGTTAAGATACTTGGCTTTTTTTGAAAAATATTATTATTAACTTTCAAAGGATAGTTAAAATTATACACGTTCAAAATATAATCTTTTAAATAACTTATAAGTATATATGCGTCACATTACTAGTGTTTCCGCGTTGCATGTGTGGCTAATGATAATACAAAGATAATAAGAAAACTGAAGAAAAATCCCTTTAATAGACAATGATCAATGAATTATCTAAAAATCTAGTAAAAAGTTGATAAATCCAACAACAGTATTTTAATAGTATGAAAAATTTGAATTGTGTCACGTGCATGCTACAAATTTCAAAAATTGAAAAAAAAAAGTAAAGTATGGAATTTAACTAGTGACAAAATGTTGAGGACAAGTAAAAGATTAATATCTATTACGACTAATGAGTCATTTAAATTACCATTTATACCTCTTGTGAGTGAAACTGGGTTTCCAGGTGCTATTGGGAATACACCATTATTGAAATTACCAAGAATTTCGGCTTCCATCAATAGAAATATATATGCAAAAGCTGAGTTTATGAATCCTGGTGGTTCAATAAAAGATAGAGCAGCCTTGTATATAATTAAAGATGCGGAAGCGAAGGGACTCATTAAACCTGGTGGTACAATTGTTGAAGGTACTGCTGGTAATACGGGTATTGGATTAGCCCATGTATGTCGAGCAAGAGGTTATAAATGTATCATATATATGCCAAATACTCAAAGTAAAAATAAAATTGAAACTTTGAGATTATTAGGTGCTGAAGTTCATCCTGTTAAAGCTGTTGCTTTCACTGACCCACAAAATTATAATCATCAAGCAAAAAGACATGCTGAATCATTATCAAATGCAGTATGGACTAATCAATTTGATAATCAAGCAAATAGACAAGCACATATTGAAACAACAGGACCTGAAATCTGGTCACAATTGGATGGTAATGTCGACGCATTTACTTGCTCAACTGGTACTGGTGGAACATTTGCTGGTACAACAAGATATTTAAAAGATATATCAAATGGTAAAGTGAAATGTATATTGGCCGATCCACCAGGTTCTGTATTATATTCATATATTAAATCTGGTGGTAAAGATTTAGTAAGAGGTGGTTCATCATTTACTGAAGGAATTGGACAAGGTAGAGTTACAGATAATTTACAACCTGAAATAGATATAATAGATGATGCAATTAAAATACCAGATGAAGATTCAATAGCAATGGTTTATCGTTTATTAGATGAAGAAGGTTTATATTTGGGTGGAACAGGTGCATTAAATGTACAAGCTGCAGTTGAAGTTGCAAAAACATTACCAGAAAATTCAAATGTTGTTACTGTATTGGCCGATTCAGCTCATAAATATGCCGATAGAATTTTTTCAAAATCATGGTTAGAATCAAAAGGATTATATGAAGCTATTCCATCTCATTTGAAAAAATACGCAGTATTAGAATAATGTTTATAGTCCATGAAATAAAAAGACACAACAATGAACGTTTAAATTAATCTACTATATTTAAGGTAAAATAGCAAGTCTCTCAATTATACAAATAGATTATATTCAATGTGATTTACATATTTCATCGTGCTAGTAAACACTTTTAGAAGTTCTTAGTTTAACTGTTAAATTTGATGGTTTCCTACCTTCAGACCTACTTCAAAGCTCTTTTTTGTACTCTATGGGTGATTTATTATTTAGATATTACCATAGATACCTTAAAACGTTGGTTTTGAAGATGTTATAAAAATTGACTAAGGTTTAGGATAAATTTTCTAAAAAATTTTGACATAGCTTCGCCGTACTTTGGAAATCACAAATTTCTTAGTCAATGAATTCAAGCATTTAAACTTCTTTAGCATGATGAGTTTTAAGTTGTTTAACACTACAAGGAGGATCTACAAGCGAAGCAATCAATAACTAAACTAAATCTTGATCAATTGCTTCAAAAAATCAATATGGAATTAATGTATGTAATGTACCTTTTAATAATTGATGAAATTATTCTTAACCCTTTGCAAAAAGATCTCCAAAGTAAAACTAAAACATGTTTGTCCAGTAATTGCAGCTGATAATTGATTATGATTTAATAAACAATATTTGAAAAAAAAAAAAAAAATGATTTGATGTTTTTGAAATATTTTATGAATGGACGTATTGAATCAGTCTTGAAATAAAATAAACAAGTAGAAGTGTTAAATATGTAAAAGAAATAAATAATGACCCATCTTGTAAAAGTTTAAATGCTTTCAGTTGAATCCATGACAAAGAACTTGTGATGCCTAGACACAAAAAAAAATTGGCAACAAAAAAATTAAATTTTTGCACCCAATCTACATGTCAAATTTAAACCATCGATTAATTTACATACCAGTATTGCTTACTTTCCGGATCACCCCAGAAAGATAAATGCTGTAGATCGATACATTGTATTGTTTAAACATTATACAACATCTAACAATGAAATGAAATCTTTAAAATATGAATTTATCTAACTGACTAAACAGTAACTAGTACAGACTAAACTTCCAATTAAACTTGCGTTTTTTATGTAAACAAACCCTCACATTTCAAAATGAATATCATTCTTAATCCAATTCTTCTTCATAAAACATGAATCTTTTCATATCTATTCATTATTAATTAATGACAATCATCGTATTCAAGTAGTTTTTCCATTGATTCAAGTGCACGCACTTCTCACAATATTACATAATCCATTTTTTTTTTAGCTGATTTTTTTCAGATCAAACGAAAAATTAAACCTCACCTTTTCAAAGAGTAATTGTTTCATACTCTGTTCGTTTAAAAACTTCCAATAGTGTTTTAATATTAATACCCCCTTTAATTAAAGAGATCATTTACTTTGTATCTTGTCACTCCTTTATACGAAAGTTTAGTTATAGTTTTTGGTGTTTTTGATTTGTTGCCGTTAGACATTTTTAATTTGCATTGATTTTTTTTTTTCCCAATAGGTTTCGAATTTAATAAGGAAAGTTTAATATTTCATGGATCAGCAAATTCATCAAGCTGTTGAAATAGCTCTTAGTGGAACTGCAGATTCAAATTTGCAAAACCAAGCTTTTGAATTTATAAATCAAATTAAATCAACCGAAGAAGGTTATAAATCTTGTTTAGATATTTTGTTGAAATCTGATGATACCCAAATAAATGATGGATTAAAATTTTTTGTTTACCAAGTTATTGAAGAAAATATCGATAATTTGAATAATGAGCAATTATTTGTTTTGAATAATGATATTTTCAAAAAATTATCACATTATATATCACAAGATATACGAGAGCCAATACATTTAAGAAATAAATTTGCACAAATATTTGCCAAGCTATTCTGTCATGTATATTTAAACATTAATGTCAATTTTTTCAAAGAGTTGTTTCAATTGATTCAAACAAATAATCAAATTGCTTTGGATTATTATACAAGAATATTGATTGGAGTTCATTTGGAAATTGGAGATAAATATATTTCTAGATCACAGTCCATTCAAGATAGAAACATTTTATTGAAGGATGCGATAAGAATGACGGATATGAGTCAATTGATTGAATCTTGGAACAAGATTTTAGTGGATGGACCAAATGTTAATTCAAACGAGATTCTAGAAAACACTTTAAAAATTATAGGACAATATGTTAATTGGATGGAAATAAGTTTATTTGTTTCAACTCAATTTATAAATACAATATTTGGGTATTTGAATCGAGATAGTCAAAAAAATTCAACATGTTCAACCTTGGTTGATATAATCTCTAAGAAAATGTCACCAGAAAATAAATTGGAGCTAATTGCATTATTAAATTTGACAGATTTGATTTCAAATCTAGATTTAAATGATGAGATTGAATTCTTGGAAAATGTAGCGAAATTATTGAATCAAATTGGTCATGAATTGTTGATTGTTTTAGATAATCAACCTAATTTAATTGAACAAGTCAATGAACAACTTTTCAAATTATGGCCATTGATTTTCACTTTTTTGAGTCACGAATATGATGACATTTCACTTTGTACATTTCCATTTATTCAACAATATTTATTATTATGTAAGAAAAATTCACGATTATATTCAATTGAATTATTATCTACATTGTTAAACAAGATAATTATGAAGATGAAGTTTGATGATGAAGATGATGGCTCTGATCCTGATGACTTATCAGAATTTGAAGATTTTAGACAAAAGTTAAAATTGTTCCAAGACACTATTGCTATTATACAACCAGATTTATTTATTGAAGTAGTACCAGTGATTATTGACAAATCATTATTTGACGGAGATAAATCAAACTGGAGAAAGTTGGAATTGGGACTTTATCAATTGTCTAATTTTTCTGATATTTTACGTAATAACCTTATTAACATACCAAGAGATAAAATGAATCAAAGCAAACCATATTTAATATTTCAAGAATTTTTAATTAAACTTATTAATTCATCATTTATTATAGAAATTAATCATCCACAAATTCAATCAAGCTTTTTTGAATTGGTTGTAAAACATTATACATTTTTAAATCAACAAAATAACAGTGATGAATTAATTGTTAGAATTTTAGAAATTTTTACAAGTCCATTTGGGTTATTTAATGAACATGAAAAGACAAGGCTAAGAGTTTGGTATTTATTTTTTAGATTTATTAAATTAACAAAACCTAAATTAGTTAATGAATCATTAATAGAGAAAATGATTACCAATTTACAACCATTGTTGGTTATTAAAGCCGAATTACCAACAAAAGATGAAGATAATGACGTTATACAAAATGGAAATTTTCATAATCAACAATATCTTTTTGAAACTATTGGGTTAATAATTTCATTAATTCCTGAATCATTATCAAATTTAAAACTGAAATTGATTGATATAATTTTCCAACCAATTTTTAATGATTTAGAACAATGTATTTCTTTGTCAAAATCTCATGTTGAACAAGAGCCAATTGTTGTTTTACAAGCACATCATTGTTTAATGGCTTTGGGTACTATTGTAAGAGGGTATGATTATGAACAAGGATTGAAATTTTCTAATGAAGTTATAGAAAAAGTTAATAATGCAGCTCAAGTTGTTTTAATAACGTTGGAAAATTTTAATAAATTTGAAAGTGTTAGAGATTCTTCAAGATTTTCATTTGCAAGATTTATACCTATTTTACAGAGTTCAATCATTAGTGGACATTTAACCAAATTGATTACATTAATTTGGTCAAGTTCAAATTTAAAAATCAATGAAATTACAGATTTTTTAAGTTTTATTGGACAAATTATTCACAATTATAAAAAAGATGAAAACATTTATCAATTATTGAACAATTTTTTAACACCATTATTTCAAAAAATATTTCTTATTTTAGATGAACCTAATGAAAGTATGAGACCAGATATAGTTAGAGACAAACATTCATTGAAAAAAGGATTATTAAATTTATTGCATTCTTTGATTACCAATCATTTATCAAGTTTATTGGTTACAGAAACAAATAAACAAGAATTTCCTCAAATTATCAGTAAATTATTTCAATATGCATATGATTTGGAAGATAGTTCTAGTTCTAAATTGAGTATACAACAATTGACTCACATGGTTAATGTATTTGGAAATGGAGGTAGAATCAATGATGATTTAGATAAATTTGGACAATCGTTACCATCAATTGAAGGTATAGATGAATTTTTAATGGAAAAAGTTGTACAATTATCTTTTGAATTACCATTTCAAAAGCAAGAATTTAATCCTAGTGATGCTCAATATAGATTAATTGCTCAAGATATCGCAGTATTGTTGAAAACTTATCAACAACGTAAAAATCAAGAGTTTTTAAAATATTTATCATCATACTTGATAAACATGGGTTTATCACAAGATTTAACTAATGATTTCTGTACAAATTTGGTAAACCTAGACTTGAAAGATTACAAGAAATTTTTTGTAACTTTCATAAACAATATGAAAGGGAAATAGTTAGAGAAAAGCATTGAAATTATTTGTAAATATGGAGTAAAAAATAAACGTTTATAGCATTTTAAATTCTCATCTCACATTTTTATTTTTTTTTTTTTTTTAAGAAATAATTTTTCAGAATCAATAATGCCAAAGAATAATAATGGAGATATAGTCGATATACCTCCGAAAGATGAAGAAGAACTAGAATTGGAAAAGCTTGTGTTTGGAGATATCGAAGGGTTTGAAAATAATTTAAAAAAAATTGATAATTTATTTGATTATTCCGAAGAAGAAGTTGATGATGAAGAAGAAGTTGAAGATATTGAAAGTGATGAAGAACTAGATAATGTTCAAGATGAGGATTTATTTTTTATAGATGATGGGACTGAAACCAATGCAGATGCAATGGATGTTGATCAATCATCATCTGAAAGTGAAGAAGAATTAGAAACAGATGAAGAAAATGCATGGCAAGATAGTGATGATGAAAAATTGAATATTTCATTAATTTCATCTGATAGATTGAAAAAATTACGTAAAGCAGAAACAGATCTGAGTATAAATGGGAAATCATACATAACTAGATTAAGATCACAATATGAGAAAATATATCCACGTCCTGAATGGATTGATAATATAGATGATGAAAATGATTCATCAGATGAAGATGATGATGAAGAAGAAAATAACGAACAAAATTTATCAGATTCTAAAACTTTATTAAAAGTTTTATCAAATACTCAACAATTCATAATAACAAAACAATTAAAACTCATTTCACCAACTAAATTATCCATAACTAGATTAAAAGATGCAAATCATCAAAGAGTTGCCAAATCAGCAATACAATCAATTTCATTCCATCCACGTTATCCCATATTATTAACTGGTGGGTTTGATAAAACATTAAGAATTTATCAAATTGATGGTAAATCAAATAATTTCATAACGTCATATTATTTTAAAAATTGTCCAATTTATAAATGTCAATTTTCAAAAGATTCCATATATGTAGCTGGAAGAAGAAAATATATGAATAAAATAAATTATAATAATGGAGAAATTGAGAAAATATCAAGATTATTCGGTCATGAAAAAACTCAAAAATCATTTGAATCATTTAAAATTAGTCATAATGGGAAATTCATTGGATTAATTGGTAATAATGGATGGTGTAATATACTAAATGGAGAAACAGGACAATGGAAAACAGGTTTTAAAATTGAAGGTACAATTATAGATTTTGATTTTACAATTGATGAACAAAGTATAATACTTGTAAATACATATGGTGAAGTTAGTGAATTTGATTTAAATTCAAATAAAATCATCAAAAAATGGAAAGATGAAGGTGGTATAGGTATAACAAAGATAAAAATTGGTGGATTAAAAAATAAATGGGTTGCAATTGGTAGTAACAATGGTATTGTTAATATTTATGATCGAAATACAATTATAAATGAAAGACCTAAACCAATTAAAACAATTGAAAATTTGGTAACATCAATTTCAGATTTATCATTTAATAATGATGGTCAATTACTATGTATATCTTCAAGAGCTAAAAGAGATGCATTAAAATTGATTCATTTACCTTCATGTTCAGTATATTCAAATTGGCCAACTAGTGGTACTCCTTTGGGGAAAGTTACCAGCGTTTGTTTTTCTCCAAACAATGAAATGTTGGCAATAGGTAATGAAAGCGGTAAAGTCACATTATGGAGATTGAATCATTATTAATTGCATTTATATATAATAAGTAGATTTTAATTTACATTGTCATTATATTCTATATAAGTGTATTATTTACCAAAATGTAGAGAAAAAAAAAAATTATTAGTTTGAAATTTAAGAAATCATGGGTAAATTAATTGGAGCACCGTATGTAAAGTATCAATGATTATTACCAAGATGTTGTATACTAACTTCTGAGTCAAGAAAGCAACAAACTCGTTATTATGATCCAAAAACTCATCAAATGACCCCAGCTTTGTATAGGGTTAGAGCACCATTTTTTTGGAGAAATACAATTGGATTAATAGTTTTAAGTCTGATTCCAGTAGGAATATATTATTACACGTTTCATAAAATAGCAGAAGATGATTTTGGTGATATACCAATACCACCAATCAGTGATGAAGAGTTGAGGAAGTTGAAATTGGAATACGAACAAAATAAATGATTTTGAGGAAATGACTTGTAAATAGATTATTATTCAAATGTATACAATATATGTGACAGTTAATCATCAAAGAATTTAGATACTCCTCGTACTGGATAAGGAGCCAATGATTCTTTCAGATCAGTTGAGTTGTAAACATCAAGAAGACTTGAACTATCATTAGTCTTTGATTCTTCATCTTTTGCCAACTCTTTGAATGAGTTTGAATTTTCAAAAGTAAATGCTCTATCTACTGGTTTATACTCTTTTTGTTTAGGCTCTTCCAAGTTTAATGAACTGGTTGAATAATTTGTATTTGTATTGTTTAATGGGAATCTTGTTGTTGGTACCGGGGGTTGAAATGGATTATCATATTGTCTAACAAATGAAGATGTTGACTCATTATTCATTAACAGTTGATATGATGATGAAAATGGGTTATTCAAAGTGTCTGCAACAGATTGATTATAAGATGTAGTTGTTTGATCACTAACTGATCTTTGGGTATATGATTGTGGTGGTTTTCTAATAGATGAATCACTATTTGATACCAATCTATCTTTATACTTTTCACTCAACATATTTAATTGTTTATTATTTTTAGATGTATCTTGTAAAGTTGAGTATAACTGTTGTGATTGATACATATTATCATCAAGTAAAGTTTGTTGAGATGGTTTTCTTGAAAAATTCTGTAAATTGATTGTTGATTCTGAATTGAATTGAGATGTTGAATCTTTTAAAGATGGTAAGTTTGCAATACGAGATTCTGATAATATTCCTTGTTCAAGTAATTCCTTTTTAGATCTATGATGTAAATTGACAGCATTTGTTACACTATCATTGATCAATTTAATACAATACTTCTTCAATGTGTTATATCTTGAATCTCTAATTGAACATTTAATTGGAATATACATAATCATTCCAAATAAAAATTTAAATAAAAATATAGCATAAATGAAAACTGATAAACACATAAAACTTAAAATAATTGATAAATATAAATTAGTTTTAGCAATTTGTTGAATATTTTTAAGTATATTATTATCTAAATCACCATTTGTTGCATAATATCTTAAAGTTAAAACATTAATTACTTGTCTTGGAGTATCAGCTATTAATATCTGTAATGCATTATCTAATTCATAATAAGTCAAAAAACAACAAGTATCGAAAAACTTACCTTCATCTATACCATTTAACACACAAAAATAATAATACAGTTTTATAGAATACAATTTTTTCGAAATTGAATTCAAGTATACTAATGCAATGTTTCTTGTTCTGTATATATGTATTGCCCAGATCCAATGATATAGTAGTAAACAAAATTGGAAAATAATACAACCTGTAAAAATCCATTTTGCAACAGGATAAGCAAATGGTTTATAATCATTATTAGCCCATCTATGAAACACCAAGATATTCAAACATGAATAAATATCAACGCCCAACAATGCAATGACTAAAAAGACATTTATCCACATATAAAAATACCAACTTATTGTGGAACACTTGTAATTATGGAAATCAGATAATCGAATCACATCAAAAGTTGATACATCTAGTGAATATTTCTTGATTGTGTTTTTGGCATTGAAATGTTCATTGGTTATGGCATCTTCCGTAATATCGTTATAATACTTCCCACTCATCTTTGGTATATCAATTCGTTAGATCAAATTGAGTCTTATTCCATATAGATTAGAAACTTGTATGTGAAAATTGGAGATGCTAATGACAAAAGCTAATAATCAATCTATTGATGAGATGACGTTGGTAGGTGTAATGTCTAGTATACCAGGAAAAGTATCAAAGTGTTTCAAGTATGAATGAAATCTAAAACTTGTAAAGAGATATGCAACCAGATCTATTTTTTTTTTTTTTTCTTCTCCATATTAAAAATTTGTTTACATAATAAAACACGAAATAATTTTAATTTAATTTATACGATATTTTCATCTTTTCAATGATGATCCTATTTGATCACTTGAGATAGAATATATATATTTATAAGCTACTCAAGGAACTCAATAAACTAATACATTTAATAGTTGTTAGCTGAATTTAAAAAAATTTCATCTCAAAACGACTCCTTTTTAACCTTTTGAACATGGTAGTCATATTTGTTTCTAAAAATAACCTCAGATCTATTATTTGATCTGAGTTAATGAACTGCTCCTAGAATTGAGTTAACTGCTAGATGTTGACCTGTTTGCCCCTCGTATCTTTAAAGTACGTGAAACAAACCATGGCAAATATTGTTCGGTTTCATAGGCATGATAGAGCGCCAGTAGCATTGTTCTATGTAAATTCACTTGTTACTCAATTGTTTTACAAAGCAGATGATTATTATACACTGATAATCTATTGATTTTATTTTTCTTACTTCGATGTTTTGATTATTTGAACCTCTTGATTTATAGTCTAATTTAACTAAACCCTAATATCACCTTTAATCTTAAGATATTAAACACTCTTAATTACTAAGTTGTTACTATCAAATAAAAATATGTATTAGTCATAACTAAGGTATCTGACTGTTAAAATTTGACCCAATCAATAAGATTTTTAATGATTTGGGTGCAAAATATGGGGCAACCTTTTACACACCAATATCAACTTTAAAAAGTAGTTGAATTAATCAATAGTGGAAGTAATTATAGAAATAAGTTAAGATTTTAATATATATTAGAATAAACAGTGATAATTAAACAAATATTAAATACTTAGAACACAAATTGAACTGAATTGAAATAAAATAAATAAAGTAATTGAATTTTGAAACATCAACCACGATGTGAATAAACAATAATAATAGCTTTTACTATTTACCACTTCAAAATCATTTGAAATATCATCAAGTTTGATTGAATTTTCCAACTCGTGTTTGTAGAATAATAATTCTAAAGTTGTTTCATCAGTTGGTAATTGAAATTTTAATTGGTCAGGAGATGATGAAGTTTTAGTGGATGGTTTAAGTGATTTATCAACTGCTTTAGCTGTTGTTGTTCTTATTTTTGGATTATGAATAGATTTAATGATTGGTTGATCCGATGATTGACTGTTTGCCAATAATTAATAGTCAATTATTGGATTAATCAATCATGCATCAAAACTGAAAGCTGATCCACCAACATATAAACCAAAATACGACTTACTTGTTGATACTTTTAAATATACAGATCCACGCTAAGGAATCAAAATTGAAAATATTGTTTGGGAAGGTTGATTAAGCTGCAGGGAATGAAAATTCAATTGGTTTGATTTCTGGTTCAATTGATTCTTGTTGTACATCGGTATCTTTATTTTCTTCAAATCGGGATGATGAATTTTCTGGTAAAGGTTTAATTATTTCTTGTAATTTGGTAAAACAAGAACCAATTAACATGATTAATTGTTTTTTGTAATTTGGTTTTATTTTCAAATTTTGATAATGAATTTGTTGATAAAGGTTTAATTGGTCTAATTTTTGGTTTAATTGTTTCTTGTTGTAAATTGGTAACTTCATTTTTAGATTGGGATAATAGTTTAACTTCTGGTTTAATTGTATCTTGTAAATTGGTAATTTTATTTTCAAATTGTGATACCAAAGTTACCAAAGTTATATTGTAAATTTAACCATCAACTGCTATTTAAAACTTTGAATTAGCATTCAATTGACCATACACAGCATTTCAAACCATCAATTAACTATCAGCAGCTATTTAAACCATGAATTGACTAGTATTGGCTCATTTAAGTAATTAAATCGGCGGTTGAAAAACATTTTCATTGGCGCCAATTGAAACATGGGTATTTGAGGATAACTCACCTATAACTAACTGGATTAAGTTAGTATGTGCTTCTTTGATTATATTTAACATACTTTTGAGCCAAATATTGGCTTGTTTTGAAGAAGAAAAGTGGTAATATAATATTTTGAAAAAATAAGCGCAACTTTTTGTATTACATAAGCTTTTTGCGCTTCTTAAAAGTAGTGTATAAATGGCTACATATTTTTAATAAAGTTCATTTGTTCAAAAATGTCTGAAAAGTGTTCAAACCAGTTGTATCCCAATTGCTTAAGCCCGTAGACTGAATTCTTAAGACGCCAAACCTTGTTTTTATTGTGATTATAACCTCGAGGTGGATATGCATATATTTGGTGATTGTCCAAAAGTTTGACATTTAAATATGCCCCCATTAATAAGACTTTTAATGATTTGATTGCAAAATATGGTGCAACCTTTTACACACCGATATCAACTTTAAAAACTAGTTAAATTTAAAAACTAGTTGAATCGATCAATAGAGAAAATAATTACAGAGATAATTTTAAATTTTAATATATATGAAAATAAACAAATAATAATAAAGCAAATACTTAGAACATAAAGCAAATGATAACAACCAATAAATCATAGTATAATTCATTTATTGTTTAGATCTAAATTGTACTCTCAATCTTTCAATTAAACGATGAAGTTTATTTAATAATTTTTGAAACATTGATTCCTCAATTTCAGTTGGTGATTTTAAAACTGGTTGGTTAGATTTGGTTAGTCTTACTTTAGGATTATTAATGGCTTTGATTGGTTCGTTCGATGATTGACTATTAGGCAAAGGTCCTGTATAGTCAAAAGTATCGACAAGTAATTCGTATTTTGGTTTATATGGTTCACATTTTGGTTTTGATTTCTCAAATAATTTTTTCAATTTTGATTTTTTAACATGATCTGGAGGATTTGAAGAATTATTCTTTGGAATTGGTTGATTTGGGGGATTTAAAGATTTATTTAAATTATTTTTTGGTTTAAATGGTTTTTGTTTTAAATTGGTCATTGTATTTTCAACTTGTGTTATTGATTTCAATTCTGGTTTAATTTGTTTTTGTAAACTGGTAAATTTATTTTCAAATTGGGATAATGGTTTCAATTCTGGTTTTGTATCTTTTAACTTGGTAAATTTATTTTCAACTTGGGATAATGGACTTAATTCTGGTGTTGTATCTAGTAATTTGTAAAATGTATTTTCAACTTGGGATAATGGTTTTAATTCTGGTTTTGTATCTTTTAACTTGGTAAATTTATTTTCAAATTGGGATAATGGTTTAGAATCTTTTAAATTGATAAATTTATTTTCAAATTGGGATAATGGTTTAGAATCTTTTAACTTGGTAAATTTGTTTTCAAATTGGGATAATGGTTTAGAATCTGTTAAATTGATAAATTTATTTTCAAATTGGGATAATGGTTTAGAATCTTTTAACTTGGTAAATTTGTTTTCAAATTGGGATAATGGTTTAGAATCTGTTAAATTGATAAATTTATTTTCAAATTGGGATAATGGTTTAGAATCTTCTAACTTGGTAAATTTATTTTCAAATTGGGATAACGGTTTAGAATCTTTTAACTTGGTAAATTTATTTTCAAATTGAGATAATGGTTTCAATTCTGGTTTTGTATCTTTTAACTTGGTAAATTTATTTTCATATTGTGGTACTTGGTTTTTCCATTCATGATTTGAAGTGGTTGGTTTAGTTTTAGTTTCATATATTCTTCTTCTATCAATTTCTCTTTCTGGTTTACATTCACGAAGGTCTTTTGGTGATTCATCAACTGGTTGTTGTAATATCTTCTTACATGCAGCTATGCATCGTAAATACGATTCAACTTGTGATTCAGGAATTACTTGATTATATAAATCTTGATCATATTTTGGTTTGGTTACAATTGGATTTTCATAATCGGATGTTTCAGATTCAAAGGATTCAACATCATTAAATAACAATTGCCCAATGGTTAAAGGAGTAATAGTTGATTCGGAATCAAATTGTTTGATTGTTGACAATGAATCATCTGATTGACAATCTAATGTTGAAGTAAGTTTATCTTCAAATGGTTTAACAGTTGATTTCAATCTTGAAACAATTGATGAAATAGTGATATTAAATTCAGATTGAGAACGATACATTATTGGGAATAAATATGGTAATGGGGGGGAGAAATATACTTTTATTTGTGAAATTGGTTATTTATGTTGCAAAAAACCATACCAAATAACAAAAATAATATGGTCGTGTGAAAATTCCAAAATTTTGCAACCCATGGTAATTTGAAACTTATCCCGATACTAAATCATAGACCAAATAGAATCTAACCATTTTTGGCAATCTTAATTATTAGTTTATAACACCAAAAGTAAATATCAAAACATTTTTTTCAAATCATCCAAAATAAAAGTAGAACAAAACACACATTGTTAACATCATGGCCACGGCTATTTGGTTTAAATCTTTCTACTCTTTTGTTTAAATCAGTAATTAGATTATAAAGTTTTCATTTCCAGTGGTTTGACTTTCTAACTTTGTTTAAAGTTTTGTTCGTAGTATCAAATAAACCAAATGCCATTCGTAAATCAAGTTTAGACAAGTTCTAATTCCTAATTTCTATTACTCATTAGTAAATTTGAGCATCAATCCGCGTAACTTATCCAATAATGACAGTTTCAATATTTCCAATTTCACACGTCACCTTGAATGGAACTCGAACGGCAAAAATTTATTAATCAGCTACATTGATTAAGATTGATTCAAACTCAACAAGCTTAAACTTGTCTTGCAATATAATTTTATTTCTAATTAACTGACGATCATAATCTTTAATTCAGTCAATAACATGTTATTCAGAAAATTGTTGGTCAGACTTGACTTTCTTGTAACGTGATTTTAACATGCCTATCAATAATGTAACAACATATCATATCATAAAATAAATTTGAATATTCGAGATCTGAAACAATTGCAATCGAAAACAATAAAATAACCAACTTCAAAACTTGAATATGCAAGGAATATTAAAATGATAGTGATGAAAGTGCAAATTAGCAAACTATAGCTCACAATCAAAATTAAACCAGTAACCTTTTAGTTGATGTCTTATAAGAAAAGTTTCCAAAATTAATCCATCCAAGAATCTAGAAATTAATCATCACTCAATTCATATTGACAATAAATCAATGGCAACAAATACAACAATTATACTTAATAATTTCATCAAAAATAAAAATTAACAAACTCAAATTGATTTGATTTTAAATTAATCAAAGTTGCTTATCAATTTGGTCAATCAAGTGAAGATTTCAACAGTATACATATATTGTCAATATACCATTACTAACCCACTGAAACAAATTCAAGTACTCTTCTGTACAATCCCTGATCTCTTGAGTCTCATAAATATACTTGATATTGTAATTTGAAGTCCTCATAGTGATTGCCAACCATTTTATAAAATAATAGTAATACTTATTCCCACTGGCATATATTTCGTGCTGATGTTAATTTTGAGCTTGTAGTCATTCAATAAATTTCAAAGATGATTATTAATAATTAAAAATAAATCAATCAAAAATCAACAATGTCTTTGTATATATACAATCGAATAATATTAAGATCTTTTCATAAAAGAAACTACTTAACTTGAAATTTTTGAAACTTGTTGGTTACAACCAAATTTCTCGAATGGGAAATTAGCGCGCAAGAAAAACTCATTTATGCGTAAAAGTTCAAACTTTAATATATAAGAACTATTACAACTTTTTAAACTTTAACTTTGATGAATTACGTATCTTTGATTGAGAATATCATAACTCGTATAGTTTAATTACTTAAGAAGTCATTAAAATTGTGAAGGTTCTGACAGTTTAAAAAATATTACTCAAATATTAATAGTATAAAATTTAAGACATGGTCGTGTGCGATGGTCATTTTTATACGAAATTATCACCATTTAATTTTTCAACGAAAATCAAAAGTATTCAACCTTTTAAGTTTTCAACCTTTAAGTTTTCAAAAAGTCTCCCAAATACACAAGTGTTTAGTTTGTGTCATAGATATTATTGGTTTTTAGATAAATTATTGAAATCAAAATGGAAGGAATGGATATAGATGATTATTCAAGAGTATGTTTTTAAAATCTGGTAAGGTATGGTAACAAAAGAATTAGTTTATTGATCTAATGATGACAACGAAAGTCTTGGTCTTAATTGATGATTGTTTGTTGCTTTACTTTATTGGTTTGGTTTTGATTTCTTTTTTAAATTAGTTTTGCTAACAAGTTTTACAGGATCGTTCACCTGTGAGAGATAGATCACCTGTTAGAGATAGAAGCTCTGGCTATGAAAGAAATGATAGAGATTATTCTAGTAGAAGAGGAGGTGACTATTCTAATCGAGATTATGGATCAAGATCTTCTTATGGTAGTGATAGAAGAGGTGGTGGTGGTGGTGGTGGCGACAGAGGATCAAGAGATTATAGTTCTAGATCAAGTTATTCATCAAATGCAAATTCAGCTGCAAACGATGAATTATATAAAGCTAAAACTGAAAGAAATTATGATAATTCAATTTTCATTGGTAATATACCTTTTGATTGTTCATCAAAAGATGTTGAAAATATTTTTAAAAATGAATTTAATATTATTCGTGCTGATATTGTTACCAATAGAGGACAATCAAGAGGTATGGCAACTGTTGAATTTGCATCCAAAGATGATGTTAAAGGTGCTATAAATAAATATGATAGACATGAATATCAAGGTAGAGAAATTTTTGTAAGACAAGATTATCCACCACCACAAGACAAAGGTTCTTCATTTAGAGGAGGTAGAACTTATGATAGCAGAAGAGGTGGTTTTGATTCAAGAGGTAGAGGTGGTTTTGGAAGAGGTGGTTATAGTAGAGGTGGTGGTTATGAATCAAGAGGTGGTAGTTATGGAAGTAGATATGATTCAAGATCTTATGGTGGATCATCATCATCATCATCATCATCTTATCAACCTCCAGAACCAGGTACAGAAGTTTTCATTGGTAATTTACCATTTTCAATAAATTGGCAAGCATTAAAAGATTTAATGAGACAAGCAGGTGATGTTGTTAGAGCAGATGTAAGAGTAGATGAAAGAGGAAGATCAAAAGGGTTTGGTACAGTTGTTTATAATACTGCAGAAGAAGCTGAAAAGGCAATTGAAATGTTTCAAGGTTATGAAATAGAAGGTAGAAAATTAGATACTAGAGCTGGGAAAGTAAGTTCTTCAAATTCAAGATTTGGTGGTTCTGGTTCTGGAGATTCTGAAGGTTATTCAGCAAGAGAAGAAGGTGGATCTAAAAATTCTACATTTACTGAAGGAGTTACTGGTGATGGATCAAAAAGTGATACTATATATGTTGAAAATTTACCATTTGCAACACAAGATGATGATTTATATGAATTATTTGAAACTATAGGTAGAACTACAAAGGCTGAAATACAATATTTACCAAATGGTAGATCTAGTGGTTCTGCTGTTGTTCAATTTGAATTGGAAGAATTGGCTGAAAATGCAATTAGTGCTTTGAATGGTTATTTATATGGTGGAAGAAATATTCAAATTACTTATGCTAATAAACCATAATGTATAGTATCCCATAATACACATCTGTAATTATTCATTTTCTTATTATTCTTTTAAAATTATTAAACTGGATTTATATCAACTTAATATGCTTATAATTCTGTCAATTCAACTTCTACACTTGAAATATTGACATTTTTGGAATTGTCATACTCATAAGTTATCAAATATGGTCTCAAACGTTGGTTTTGAAGAGGTTAGTAAAATTTACTTGGGGTTTTTAACTTGAATTTTTGAAAAATTTTGACATAGCTTCGCCGTACTTAAAAATTCACAAATTTTCTAAACAAAATTCAGGACATCCAAACTTCAATAATATAAATAACTTCAAGCAGCAGCTGGTCAAAACTACATAGAGATACTATATACCGATAGTTAACGTGTATTAAGTACAGTTCCAACAAATGATGTTATGTTTGAGATAGAATTATTGAACTCTCCCGACATTGAAACCCAATTAGAATATGTTTGAACTTTAAATCTAATAACTGATTAGCATTCATTGAATTTTATGGGTAAGTTTGATAAATGGTCATAAATGATCTAAATTCTGCAAAATTGAGATGAAATTTGTTCGATTTAGGTTTAAATGATTGTTAAATAGAATATCATAATTGAAATTACACTGGTAGATGCTCTACTGGTATGCTGCTATAGTTATTTATATTATTGAAACTTGAATGTTGAACTTGTAAAGAAGAATTTGTGATACACAGAAATAAAAAAATTTTGGTATGTAATTCTCAATTTTTTGCACCCAGTTTACGATGCTCGTGATCTGGCACGTGACACAAAAATACTAGTTAAACAAAGTGGTTGTTTTCTTAACCAAATCCAATAGTAACAAGTCATATTGGTATTCATCAAATAGACGGATACAATAAACGCAAATTGGTATAAAACTTTTGATTTCTCTTTAAACACTTATTTGAGATTTTGTGAGAGTTGAATTACTCATAAATTTGCTTTATGTTTAAGTTTTACTTCCATGATCGAGTTTGAAATCGATTTCAAATCTAATTCACTTCAATCGCAATTAGTTTGTTTGGTCAAATCTCAAAGAGGTGTAAAGTTTAAAACGTTGTGATTAAAAAACAAGTAGTTAAAGTTTGATTGTTTCAGATGTCAGGTTAAATTTATCAATTTAATGTCAACTTCGGTCATGACATATGTCATTATTAGACTATTGCCTTTAGTTTTAATTGACCAATTAGTTTTCAATCAAACGTTGGGTGTTCTAATTAGGTTGATGTGATTTACGCGTACCTGAAGATTTTTTTCACTTTTAATCTTAATTTTTCAAAGATGATTCTAATACGAAATTTAACTACAAGTACAAGATTATTCAAATCTACTACTACACCTGATACAAAGAAGATTCTAGGTAGAGCATCAAACAATTTATCAGTTGGATTAGTTGGGTTAGCCAATGTTGGTAAATCTACATTTTTCCAAGCATTAACCAAATCAAAATTAGGTAATCCAGCAAATTATCCATATGCAACTATAGAACCTGAAAAATCAATTATAATAGTTGAACTGAAAATATTAAATCATTATAAAAAAATATTTGGATCAATTAAAAAAATCAATACAAATTTAACAATTTGGGATATTGCAGGATTAACAAGAAATTCAAGTAATGGAGAAGGTATGGGGAATCAATTTTTAAATCAAATTAGACAAGTTGATGGGATTTTACAAATTGTTCGAGGATTTATAAATGATGATATTACACATATAGAAAAAACAGTTGATCCAATTAGAGATTTAATAATTGTACAAGATGAATTAATACTTAAAGATATTGAATTTATTGAAAAAGAAATTGAGAAATTAGAGAAATTAATTAAAAAGCCAAATCATCAACAGTATGAAATTAATTTAAAATTAATGGAAAAGTTAATTGATAATCTTTATGAAGGTTTTAAAATTATTAAATTAGATTTAAATAATGAAGAAATTGAAATTATAAATAATTTAAATTTATTAACTGCAAAGCCAACAATTTATTGTTTAAATGTAAGTGAAGATGATTATAAATCTGGTGAAAATCAATTTTTAAAATCTGTAAATCAATGGATTAAAGAAAATTCAAGTGATAAAGATCAATTAATAATGTTTAGTGCTGAACATGAAACAAAATTAAATGAAGGTTTAAATGAAATTGAAAAAGTTTCAATTATTGAAGAAGTAGTTGAAAAAATTAGAAATTCGTTATCATTAATATCATTTTATACATGTGGAGAAAAAGAATCAAGACAATGGACAATAAGAGAAAATTCCCCAGTTACTGAAGCTGCAGGATTGATTCATACTGATTTACAAAAGACATTTATAAATTCAATAGTTTATAAATGGCAAGATTTAAATCAAATGGATAAATTTGATGAAAATAAATTAAGATTGTTAGGTAAACAATATAGACAAGGTAAGAAATATTTAGTTGAAGATGGTGATGTGTTGATTATAAAAGCAGGTAGTGGAAAAGCTAGATAAATTAAATGCCGTTGACCGATTTTCAAAAGCCCTTAAAAAAAAATTGTACATACTGTGGGGTTTAAAACTGAGAGAAAGGGGCGGCAAATTAACTTCAACTTACTTTATTAAAGTTTAAACAAACTTTAACGTCTTATTGTTTGGTTAAAGAAAAAACGCCATGTTGAAAATTTAAAATATTTAACCAATTTAAGTAATAATTTAAATTGAACCACAAGTCACACGACTAACTTGAAATAATTAAAATTTAAACCAACTAACGTCAACAACAAATAGTAAACAATCAAGCAAATGAAATCGGAGATAGATAAGCATAAATACATACATCAGTTCTTGAGATTGAGATTGTTTTTATTTTCTTTTTCAAATTATTGTAGCTTTTGCAATTACCATTTCATTTAATGAAGTCTTTCTACATTTTATCAAACTATCAACTTCTCAATCTTTATTAATAGTTATACAGATTTTAGAATTTAAAGTAAAAACGTTAAGAGTTAACAATTCAATTTTTAAAAGAAAACAGACTAATAATTTTTAAGTCGTCTTCTACTCGTTTCATCTTCTCCCTCCCCCGTCCAATAGG
Organism: Insectozyma xiaguanensis; assembly: GCA_030555925.1. Classification (NCBI taxonomy): domain Eukaryota; kingdom Fungi; phylum Ascomycota; class Pichiomycetes; order Serinales; family Debaryomycetaceae; genus Insectozyma; species Insectozyma xiaguanensis. Next base: position 39,418 of record JANIVQ010000033.1, on the reverse strand, counting down.
AAAATACATTCTCTGCTGCCAATTTTACTCCACTCCACTCCAACCCACCCCCCGTCTTTTTCACTACCTCTATCACCATTTCATTGTTTATGTTTATGTTATCATTTCTTATCAATTTACAAATAAAATATTTTTTATTGTTTTTTTCTTTTTTTTTCTTCTCTTCATTTGATTTCAATTTCATCACCAATTTTATAAGATTAACATTTGCTGCTTTCATTTCATTTCATTTCATTTCCTTTCTTCTTCTTCTTTTTCTTTTTCTTTTGAATGTTTAATTTGATTAGAACTTTCATTAGATTACATTCATTCAATCATTTATCATTTAGAAGAAGTATCGTCACAACAACTACATCATCATTCACATCATCGACTAGAAATTCAATTAAATCTTGTTTATTTATAAAATTATATCATTCAAAATCATTTACAACAAACCATAATAATAATAATAAATTTATGATTTCATCAATCTATAATTATTTCTTCAATCCATCATCATCTGAACATTTGACTCATACTAATGCTTATTCAACCAATAATACTCAACTTTCACCTGAATCAATAAGTGATTTTCATCCTAAATTAGCTTCAATTTTTCAACAACTAGATTCAATAGCTCCAAGATTTCTATTACGAAAAAATGATATTGAAATATTACAAGATCCAAAACAATTTTATTCAATTTTAAAACAAAAGATTAAGAATTCAAAATCAAGAATTTTTCTATCTTCTTTATATATTGGTAAGAAACAAACAGAATTAATTGATTGTTTGGATGAAGCATTAACTAATAATCCAGATTTAAAAGTTTATATATTAACTGATGCTTTAAGAGGTACAAGAGAAGCACCAAATAATCCATGTTCAGCTTCAATTTTAAGTAAATTGGAGAAAAAATTTGGTAAAAATAGAATTGATATTAGAATGTATCATACACCACATTTATCAGGACTCACCAAGAATCTTGTACCTAAAAGAATTAATGAAGGTTGGGGTTTACAACATATGAAATTATATGGATTTGATAATGAAATTATATTATCAGGAGCAAATTTATCACAAGATTATTTTACAAATAGACAAGATAGATATTATATTTTTAAAAGTTCAAGATTAACAGATTATTATTTTAAGATTCATTGTGCAATATCATCATTATCATATCAAATTAAATATACAACCAATTTAAAACAAGGTTTTAAAATGGTATGGCCAACAAGTAATTCATCATGTGAACCACATTTGAATTTACAAAGATTTATAAGTGATTCATCATATTTATTATTACCAATATTAAAACAAAATCAATTAAAATCATTTAATCAATTTGATGATCATAATGAATTTGATACAATAGTTTATCCAATATCACAATTTACACCATTATTTGAAAAAGATCAAAATTATTCAACTGAATTACCATCAATTTTAAGAATTTTATCATATTTAAATGATTCAAAAATTAAGTGGTGGTTTACTGCTGGTTATTTTAATATGTTACCACAAATTCAAGAAAAATTAATTGATAGTGTATCAAGTGGTAAAGTAATAACTGCATCTCCAAAAGCAAATTCATTTTATAAATCTTCAGGTGTATCTTATTATTTACCTGAAGCTTATTTATTATTTGCAAAGAAATTTTTAGAGCAAGTTAATTTATTTAAAAAGAATCATTTAATTACAGTTTATGAATGGCAAAATGGAATTGTAAATACTTTAAATGGTTGGTCATATCATGCAAAGGGGTTATGGGTAACTGTACCAGAAGAAGAAGAACCAAGTATAACAATTATTGGTTCATCAAATTATACAAAACGTGCATATAGTTCTGATTTAGAAAGTAATGCAATTATAATAACAAAAGATGCAGATTTAAAAATGAAGATGAAACAAGAAATTAATCATTTAATGGAACATGTAAATGAATTAACATTGAATGATTTTCAACCAAAACAGAAAAAATCAACAATAATAGATAGTGATGTAGTTATAAAAGAAATAAATCATGAACAAGATGGTAATGAACATCCAAAATATGAAATTGATGAAGATAGGAAAATAAGTTATGGAGTTCATTTAGCTGTTAAAATCTTAGGAGGTAAACTTTAGAATTGTAACTATATATATACATTTGCATTATTTTCTTTTATACAATCTAGATTGGAAACTGATTATTAGTAGCAGTATTAAAATTATTAACTCTAGATGTGTTGGGTAGTTATAACATATTTCATACCATTTGATAGATCTTGTATAAAGATAAATGATTTTTAATATACAACTTAACAATTCTAATTTAATCCAATTGAGATGAATCCCACCAACTTTTTGATTCAACCAATTCATTGGAATCATGGGTATGATTTTAACACAATTTATAATTTTATTCATTAACCAAAGATATTCCATTATATCCAATAAATTAATTTTTGCTTTATTCAATATATAACATCTAATTAAATAAATCAAAGGTAAATTCAAACATGTCATGAATATAATCAAGGTATAACTAATTGATTGATTTTCATTTCTTGTTTTAATATATTTAACTAATTGACTACTCAATAATATTGATATTATAAGTTGGATAATGTTAATATAATGAATTGTATAATCATAAGGTAATTGGTTAAAATTATATCTTAATGAATATAACTTCACAATTTGATTTAAATGAATGAAAATTGAAATTATAAAAATTATTGAAAATTCAATTAAGTTTAAAATTGTATAATCAAATGATAATTCATTTATTGATTTTTTAAACTTATTATGATTAAATTGTTGAATTAAATTGAATAATTGAATCAATGATGAACCATAAACTAACAATTTTTCATTAAACATTTGGAAATTGACAAATTAGCAACATTTAGATCTTGTAAAATAGTGATGGAAAATTCTCTTTCAACTGGTATAATTTTTATTTATCCAAAATCGCTACCAACATTTGAATTGAAATTTTCAAACTTCAAACTTGAACTTCAAATGCAATCTGAGTCAGAAATTGAAGGGAATTGGGATATAGTAATAACATCCTTACAAGATATTTGTAATTCAAATGAAAGTTTATCATTCAATAACATATATAATAATGAAAAATATAATCAAGATGAATTGACTAAATTATCATCAATGGATTTAATAAAATTAAAAGAAGATATAATTGATCATCAATCAAATATAGGAACTGCAAAAAGATTAATTGATACATCACAAGAAAATATTTTAAAATTAATTCAATATTTACAACAAGAAGAACTTGAAAAGAAACAAAAGGAAATTCAAAATATTCAAATTAAACAAGAACAAGAAATTCAAAGACAATCACAAATTCAAGAACTTTCAAAAAAACAAGAAAATGAAATAAAAGAAGATCAGAATATGTCATCATCATCACCAGATCATATAGATAAACAAACTAATCTTTCAAGTAAAAATTTGAAATCGAAAAAGAATAAAAAAATTGGTAAATCATTTTGGCAATCAAAATATACTCCATCTGAACCTATATTTGTAGGATCTGAAGTTGCATATAAATTAAAAAATAATAGATTCCCTGAAGAATGGATAAATTGTGAAGTCTTGAAGATTTTAGGTACTGATGGATCTAAATTTGAAATTAGAGATCCTGAACCTGATGAAAATAATAATCCTGGTAGATTATATAAAGCTACATGGAAAGAGATTTTATTAATACCACCAAAGAATTCTTGGGATCATTTAATAAATTATGATTATGGTACAAAAGTTTTGGCTCAATATCCTGAAACAACAACTTTTTATCCTGCTATAGTTGTTGGAAATAAAAAAAGTGGAGTTGTAAGATTAATATTTGATGGTGAAGAAGAAGATAATAAAGAAACAGAAGTCCAACGTAGATTAGTTTTACCATATCCAAAATAAATCTAATGAATTCACATAATATATTGAAAGACAATAGCTATGAACAAGAGTATTTCGAACCAGCTTCAGCCAAGATTATTTGATAATGCAGATCAAGATGTGAGACTGGAAATCAGCAAAGATGAGTACCACGCTTGAATAGCTATTTACATTAAATTAAGTAGTTTTTAATAAATTCACTATAGTGCGAGATTTGGTTGCAAAAATATCAAATAAATTTTTATTTTCTGTGTATCACAACTTCTTCTTCAAAAATTTAACATTCAAACTTCATTGTCATTATAACGGTATTTATAAGTAAAGTTTAGTTCTATTGTTCATAATTCTGTTTAAATCATTACGTTTTGAGTCACAATCTCAGTTTCTGAGTCACAATCTCAATTTATGTAGCATGTTAATCAATTCAAAACATTTGGGCTCAAATTTAAAAGTAAACCAAAGAATAGTTCGTCATGCAACATTAGCTCATATTTCAAACTTATTTTAGTTCTTAACAAGTTCAAATAAACTGTCAGTGTTTGAACTATCAACATTTGTCAACATTTGTGCTATTTCTTCAATTCAATTGAGCCCAGTCAATTTAATATACAATAACAATAAGTTTATAGTTTCTCTTTGTAATATTGACCAGTTAATACCGTTATAATTACTGAAGTTTGAATGGATTAAATTTTTGAAGAAGAAATTGTGAAAATTCCAATCTACGGCAAAGCTATGTCAAAATTTTTTAAAATGTCTTGGTTCAAATCCTTAGTTAATTTTTCAAACATTTTTAAAACCAACAATTTAAGCTATATTTGACATTATCCAGGTAAGATAACACTTTTAAAATACATAAAAAGAGGTTTGGTTGAATTTTTTAATCTATAAATATATAATTGAAATGCTAAATAAATTATTCTTGTATTATTTTGGTACTAATGGTGTTCAATCAGCCATATTTTTATTATTTGTTGATCTTGGAGGTGGTGGTTTAGGTACATCTTTTTGTTTAATTTCTAAATTTTCATTAACTTGTTCATGTTTTAATTTTGTTGATGATAAAATTAAAGGTTTTGAAGGAACCACTGGTTTTAATAAAAAGAGGTTAGGTTAATATTTTTTAATCTATAAATATATATAATTGAAATGCTAAATAAATTAATTCTTGTATTATTTTGGTACTAATGGTGTCCAATCAGCCATATTTTTATTATTTGTTGATCTTGGAGGTGGTGGTTTAGGTACATCTTTTAATTTATTTTCTAAATTTTCAATATTTTTGACATCAACTTGTTCATGTTTTAATTTTGTTGATGTTAATGTTGAAGGTTTTGAAGGAACCATTGGTTTGAATGTATTTTGTTGTTGTTCTTTTTGTTTGATAGTTGATTGTTGATTAATTGACAGTTTTGTACTCAATGAGGAATTTTCTGAATTTGGTCTACTTGGTATCAAAGGTGATGATGAAAAACCAACTGGAATTTTCGGTATTGGAGTTTGAATCATTGATTTCAGATTTAAATCAATACCATTTGTTGTTGTTCTTCTACTTATTGGTGGTGGGGGTACTTTTCTTGGTAAATCATTATCAAAACTTGGTCTTGTTGGTAATTTAGGTGGTGATGGAGAATTCTGATAATCATCCATTAAATTTAAATCATTTAAAGTATTAGATAAAAAATCATCATTTGAAATTAAATCATTTTGATCTTTATGTTCATTTTTATAATTTTGATAAAGTGTTTTTGAAATTTCTGATTTTTTAAACTTATTTATAAATTCAACTTTACATTTAAAAGTTGAATAAACAGGTTTATGATCACTTACAATTATATTCATAATTGAATTATAATTTAATTGTATCAAATCATTTTTTTTACCTCTACTACTCAAAAATAAAATTCTATCAGTCCATGATGGAACTCTTTGCTTTTCTGATGTATCATAATTTGAAGTATTTTTATCAAATTTATAAGTTGGTTTAAATTTAATTAAACCTTCATTAAAATTTTTAAAAGCACCTTTATCTCTTCTTTCTTTAGTTAATTGATCATTTAAAATTAATTCATTAAATGATTCATTTTCAATTAATGATTTACATTGATTATAAGGTAATGATATTCTATAATTTAAATCACCAAACCATATTATATGATCATGATTTTGAATTGAATAATTTCGGGTGAAAATTAATCCTTCCATTATTGTTGTATAATCATTAAATCTTTCCAATGTTGCTGATGTACCAGCTGCTAAATGTGATGTAATTAATGCAAATGATGTAGAACCAAATTCAAATCTAACTGCACATGCACCTTTATTTGCAGTAATTCCACCTAATCCTGTTTTTTTTGATGAACCAAAAACTTGAGTTATTGATTGAATTTTTGAATTTTTAATAAATAAAAATAATGACATTGATGAAATTGATTCAGTTCTTAATAAAACATATTGTTCATTTTTAGAATTTAATTGTGAATTTAAAATTGATGCCCATTTATTTGGTTTTGTTGGATCATTATTTAAAATTGATCCTGCATTTAATTCAATCATTTCTTGTAAACCAATTGCATAAACATCAGGTCTGGAATCATTTTCATTTGGGAATAACCAATCTGTTAAATCAATATTATTTGAAGGTTCTAAAGCATTTAAATTAAAAGTACCAGTAAAAATTTTAATATCTTGATTTGTTGTAAATTGATTTATTTGCTTTTTTAAATTTAATTTAATATATTCAGTTATTGGATCATAAATTTTAACTTTTTTTGAATTTTTACCATCAACACCTAATAATAAATCAATAGTTGATTGCTTTTTACCATCAACAAATGTATTTTGATACATTCTTGATACTGATTTAGTAACATCTGATAATGCACCAGCTAAATTCATTTTACCTGATCTTGAAAATGATGATTTTAATGCATTTGTACCAGTATAAATTTGAGAAATTGCATCACCATTATCAGCCCATAAAGTATTATGTTTTAATAAAATATTTTCAATAAGATAATTATCTAATTGATTAAGTAACATATTTTCAAAAACTGTTCTTGATATTACTTGTTCTATTAAATTTGTACGATCAAGACAATCTAAACAATTGATTCTAAATATACCATCTTGTCTTGTTATAGTTTCATTTCTGTCTAAATCAAACAGGAAATAACCAAATTGTTGTAAAGATTGGTTTAAATATGGTAAAATTTTAGTTGCACCAGCAAAACCACCAGAAATTTTAGTTTCATAATGAAAATCAAAATCAGTATATAAAATTTCTTCTTTTCTATTACAATTTTCATATAATTGATGATATCTATTTGATATTTGATTTTCAAAAGTTTTTGTTTTGGATAATAAATCAATAATATGACAAACACCATAATTTTCACATATAAATTTAAAATGTTTATTAAAAATAGGTTGAGTTGCTTCTAAAGATCTTGTCAAAGTAATTTTAGGATTAATTAAACTTGAATCTTGTTCCCAAAATGTTGGAACTGAACCTCTAATTTGAGTAAAACTAAAAATTGAAGAATTTTTTGGATTATAATAAATAAATTCAGATTCAACAAAATTTGCAACATTACCAAAATCATCAATACCTCTTGTAATATATCTTGTACCAGCACGTTTCCAAGATTGTTTTGAAATTATTGTAATGAATCCTTTACTACCTAAAGGAACAGTTTTTGCAAATCCTCTGATTGTTGTTGTTAAAAATTTATTATCATCCATAATTAATTGATTATGAGGTTCTAAATTTGATTTAAATTGAATTAATTCTTCCATTAAAAAAGAATTCCACATATATTGAGGTTGATAATGATCTATTTTGGGATTTTCTTCAATACCTCTATTTTGTAATAAAGAAGTTAAATCAAAATCATTTGAATAATAAAATGAACCATTTGATAATAATTTTTTAAATTCAAAACATGGATGTTGATCTCTCTGGGTGGTAGTACTATCTTGATCTATATCATCTTGATTCATAATTGGATAACCATTATTATCTAAATCAATGAAATCCCAATAATTTGAATCTAAAGATATAAAATCAACTGAAATAATTTTATCAACAGTTTCATTTTCAATTGGATTTGCAACATTTGTATAAGCACCAGTTATAACCGATAAATAGATTTGATTATTAATATAAATTAAACCTAAACAACCATAAATCTCTTTTTTAATTAATAATTTGAAACCAGAATCTTTTGTAATTGATTGATTTGAACATAAATTTAAATTAACAATTGGTTTATCATTATTTGATTCTTTACTTAATTGGTGATTCAGTCTGAATGTTAATGTATATGTGTTTGAATATAATGCTAAAGTTCTTGGATTCTCTAAATATAGCAATTTCATAATTAATCAATCTCACTCACTGAAATATTTACAACCGGTGAAAAATGAAAAAGTAAAGAGAGAAAGAGAGAAAGATAGAAAGGGCAAAAAAAGAAGAATCTGTTGGATTAACTGTACTAAGTCGTACTGATCCTTTATACTGAGCGTTGGAGAGTAGAATTAGTCATTTGGACAGATATTTATGTATTGATTCTCCAAGAAAAAGGTATAAACTATCTCTGGTGCTGGAAAAAATTTCACTGATGGAGCTAGAGGAGCGACATTCAGCCGGATTATTTTTCACTAAAACACAACACTTCCCCCATTTGGTAGATCTGGCATATTCCAAATGTAGATCGATCACCATTGAAACCATTCTTTTATTGATCTCTACATTGATCAGATGGCAAACGGAAAGTGTCTCCTCTAAAATAATTAGGTGATGATGATATTTCTTCAAGTTCGAAAGGATTCTTGGCTTTCAGCATCTCTTGTAATTAACTTCTTGAATCTAAGTGCAAAACCTTCTTGATCCTCTACTTTGCATATTATCATCATGAACAAACTTTTACACCAATTTGGAATATCATTATTTCAACCACTTCGATTATCTGGGAAAACTCTTTCCAGAGGCTGTTATAACACTTTAATTCCTCAGATAATTTGACATCATCTCAATATTTACCAATTAATTATATTCTATGTCATATCTCGTAGATTGCGTAATCTTTAAGCATGTGCTTTCATACTGGTTTACTTATTTTATTGAAATCAAGAACGTCGTTTGTCTCTGTTAGTACTATGTGGATTCCTGGATTGTTACTTTTAAACACTTGCAATATGTTCATTTTCTCTAATCTTCAGGTTGTATACTCAATTGATTTGCAAGAGTTTTCTTCTCTAAATTTCAAGGTTGAAGCAATTGAAGCCTTGTATAATTATTCATGGCACTTGGACTCCTTTCAGAAAATACTGATGGAGCGAGAGGAGCGACATTCAGCCGAATTACTTTTCACTAAAACACAACAGAATCAAAATTGAATTATGAAGTACAAGCTTTATTTAGTAAATTGAATGTTTTAATAGGTAATCCAACAATGTTTAAATAATCGCCTTGGAAATGATCAAATAATAAACAACCTCCTATACCTTGAATCTTGAAACCACCAGCAACTTCTAAACCATCATTACTTTCAATATAAGATTGAATTATTGAATCATCATTACTAAATATTAATTCACTAATCTCATAATCTTGATATAGAGTATGACTCTTATCCTCTTCTATCTTGATCAATGTAATAGCTGATATAACTTGTATCTTTTTATATTGTTTAAAATAATTGAAATATTTAATTTGATTTAATTTTGTAATTGGTTTTTCAAATATTTGTCCATTACAAACAACTATAGTATCACAAGTTAATATCAATGTTTTACCTTTACCATCACCAACTATTGATTCATTATCATTTAGAATAGATTCAGCTTTTAATTTACTTGTTAATTGAACATATTCTAATGGTGATTTATCATATTTATTTAAATCTTCTTTAAAATTTGATTCAATCACTTCAAATTTATTAATACCAAAATTCAATTTCAATATTTCTTGTCTTCTTTTAGATTTAGATCCAAGAATCAATCTATATTCATTGTTATTCAATTGATTAATTAATTTATGATTGAATGTCATAACTTCAGAGAGAGAGAGAGAAAAAAAGAATTGACTAATGTCATATTATGATATTGATGATATATTAGCTGATTCAGAGAAAGTACCATGTCAATTCAATATTACAGTACCTGGGTTGGGATTCCTTGAAGGTAATGTTGGGAAATCAATATTAAAAGATACAAAATTAGAATTACCATTTTGGTTAGCCAAGATATTGGCAATTTTATCAATATCAAATAACAATGAAAGTTTTATAAGTTTAATTGATCCTGATTTCATTGGGATAAAGATTATAAATGCTATAAAGACAGATGCTGTCAGTCTAGATCTACATAAGTTGGTTCCCTTTTATTATGATTTAATTATTAAATGGTGTTCATTATTTACCGATAAACAATTAATCATAAATTCATTAAATTTATTAAAATCAAGATGTATTGAAATTAATAATTATTCAAATAATTTAAATAAAAATTTAAATAGTGATTTCCTATATTCACTTGATGAATTTGAAAAGAAGTTATTTAAGAATAATTGTGAATGTAATAAATTAATGAAACAATGGTTAAAAGAGTGAATGATACAAGATATATATATATATATATATATATATAGGTTAATCCTCACCAAATAGATCTACATCATCTTGATTCTTTTCATCATCATCATCATTTTCACTATCTTCTTCATTGATAAACTCTTCTGATAAATGTTGTTTCTTTCTTTTATTACCATTACCATTACCATTTGATTTCCTCTTTTTATTACTTTCAATATTACTTTCTACTTCTTCTTCTAGTCTAACTTCTTCTTCTTCATCACTTTCTTCAACAACTGCTTTCTTCTTTCTTCCTTTTTTACTCTTTTTTGAATTATTTTTACCTTTTTTATTCTTTGTTTCTGATTCTTCATTAAATAAATCATCATTATCTTCTTCATCATTGTCTTTATCATTCTTTTCAGATTGATCTCTTGATTCTTCAGCCCATTGTTGTGCTTGTTCAACTAATAAAGCTCTTTGTTTTGACATTTCTTCTTCCTTTTCTTTTTGTAATTTAATCTTTTCCATTTCTAATTTCATCTTATCATCTCTTTCTTGTTGTTTAATTAATTTTGCTGTTTCTAATTTATGTTCAACATCTTTTATATTTTGATTTGTTTCTTCCAATACATTATTTAATCTATTTAATAATGTTGTTGAACCTAAATTAGATCTTGATTTTAATTCTTCTTTTGGATATGGTGGATGTTGTTCATCATCTGAAGCTAACAGATCCAAAATTCCAATTGCTTCTTTTAATCCATTTATACCATCTTCAATATCTTTTATAATTCTTTGACCAACTGATTGTTTTGTTATTAATTCTGCAATTTGAAATTGTATATATGCAACATTATATAATAAACTAGATTTTATACCATTTGAAAATTTTAATGCTTGTTTTGAAATTTCTAATGATTTTTTAAAAAATATTAAATTTTCTTCAAATTGTCCTCTTAAATACCATGCTCTACCTAAAAATGTTAAAATTTTAACATCTTTACCATTTGTAAATCTACCTAATGCTAATTCATAATTTTCAATTGATTTACTAAATTGTTTTAATTCAATTAATACATGACCTAAATTTAAATATATTGATATATCATTTAATGAATCTCTAATTTTTCTAAAAATATCTAACCCAATTTCAGGATTTTTATTTTCAATATATGTTATAGCTAATCCTTGTGCTGCATAAACATTTTTTGGATCAACTGATAATACTTTTACAAATAATTCAATGGCTCTTATATAATATTTTTTTGCTTTTTCATTAAAATTTTTGCAATCTCTTGCCATTAAACAATATATATTTGCTAATGATATTAATGCATAACAATCATGAGAATTATAATCAGTTAATGTTTCCTTTTGATGTTTAACATCAACATCTTCTGATAAATTTGCCTTTTTACCAAAATTTTTTGCAAACCATCCATAAAATGATCTAACTTCTAAATTTGATGCATTTGTAATTAATAAATTTTCAATTTCATCCCTAATTTCTTCTTTTGAAATTTCTCCATTAATACATGATAAAAATAATATTCTTAATTTAGCTGAAAAATAATTTGGACATTCTTGTATCAAATTTTTATAAATTTCAATAGCTTCTGATTCATTTTTAATTTCTTTTGATCTTGCTATATTAAAATTTATACTAATTTTTAAATCTTGTGGTAAATCAATTAATAAATCACCATCTTGACTATGAAATTCTTTATCTTTCAATACAATTGATGCTTTTTCAAAATTTTTTAAAGCTTCATCATAATTTTGTTTAATAAATTGTAATACACCAATATTATTATAAATTTCCAATGGTAAACTATTTTCTTTACCTATATCTTTTCTTGATTCTATAGCTTTTTGTAAATAATTTAATGATTGATTTAAATCTATTTCTTCATATAATTTACTCAATATTAAATATGCATTTAAATTAACTGGTTCTTTATTCAACATACGATCAATTTCTTCTTTACTTGATGATGATAATCCTCTATTATTAGATAATCGAATATATCTTTCAAGAAAATGTATAGCTGCATCTTTTTTAATTTTATCTGTTGCTACTTGTTTTGAATATAATAAACCTAATGAATAATTAACTTCTAAACATTTTGGATTATTTTTTAATATTAATTCATATGTTAAACTAGCTTCTTCAATTGATCCATTATTATATTGAGATTGTCCTAAACCAAATTTAGCCACAAGATTATTATCATTAAGTTTTATAGCTTCTTGAAAAAATTTTGATGATTGATTAAATTCTCCTCTTGAATAATTTATTCTACCCATCCAAGTTGAACATTCAGATAATATTATAGATTGATATTTAGATAATTGTTTCCGTTCTGATTCTTTTGTAATTTTAGACATTATTTTAGCAATTATTTTTTCAACCAATTCTAATTTATTTTTGGAATAATAATATGATACAAGTATTAATAATATTGTTGAATCATTAACATCTAATTTATAATTTTCATTCAATTTTTCTAAACATATTTTATAATTAATTAAAAATTCTTCATCACTTAAAGAATTTGTAAAAGTTTCATGAAATTTTGATAAATTTAAAAAAATTTTTGCTTTTAAATTATTTTTATCTAACTCCAATACTCTTTCCCATGATTTAATAGCCATTTTTTCATCTTTTAAAAACCAAAAACATAAACCAATTCCTAATCTTGGATCTGGTTTTATCACAGGATTCAAAATTAAAACTTGTTGATATAATTTTAAAACTAATGCATAATTTTTTGATTTATTTAATATAGCTTGAGCTTTCCCCATTAATGCAAAACAATTAGAATGTTCAATTTTTAAAATTTTATCAAATACTGTTAAAGCTAAATCATCTTCATTTAAAAATAAATTCAAAACACCTTGACATAATAAATTTGAAACACTAACTGTTGATGAAACATCATTATTATTTGAAAGTAATTCATTTAAATCATTTGTAACAATGGTTAAATTTGTTTCATTATAATTTCCAAAATAAATAATCAGTTTAAAAATTAACCAAACTTTAAATGATTTAAAAATATCTTTTTCTTCATTATTGAAAAATGATTGATCCAAAGCAGAATTAATAAATTCAATTGATTCATCTAATCTACCTAAATTAGCATAAGAACTTGCAAGTATAATCCAATATTTTTGTTTAGCTCCAATTTCTAATAAAAATGGTATAAGTTCAGAAGCAGGGGATAATTCATCTGAATTTTTCAAATTAAATGTAACCACTTGTTCTTGTTGAACTGGAATGTCTAAGGTATTCAAAGCTTCAACAGCTTCATTGCCAATATAGAATGACAACCCTGAATCCATAATCTTAAAGGTTGAAAAAATTATCAATCAATATTTTTTCCACTGTTGAGAAATGAAGAAAATATTGAGAAGTGTTAAATTGATAAAAAATATAAATATATATATATACATTAGAGTTGGTTAGTTAGTTGGTTATTTGATTATAGAATTGATCAAAGAAGGTTGGATCCAATGGATTGAAGTTTGAATCTGATATCATTGAATTGATTAATTTTTCATTATCTTTAAAATAATCATCTAATTTGAAACCATTAATTATACCATGAGTTTCACAATTTGAACAATCGCATGAATCAATTGGACATAAACAAGAATTTAGGTTTTCGGTGCTAGTGGTGGTTATTGCTTTTAAATTGGAATTGATTGTATCATGTAATTGTTGATTTTGTATATCCAGATTTAATTTTTCAATTTGATCAAAATTTAGATTAATATTACCATGTACTTCACATCCATTACATGAACAATCATCATCACAACAACATGTACCTGGAATTGTACATGAAGAAACAGGAACTACTTCTAGTAGATCATTGGTTTCTGTCTTTGTCTCAGTTTCCACTTGATTTGACGGTAGATTTTGATTTAATTTCTTTGTCATATAAGTTTTGAATATTTGTGATTTATTAATTGATTTCTTTTTATTATTACAACAACATGATTTACCTTTTGATATCTTTGGAGTACAACATGTTGATGTATTTATAAAACTATCATCATTAATAATAATCTTTGAATTTGGCTTTTGTAAAATATTTGGTTGGGTTTTAGTTTCATCATATGGTCCAATAATTTCACCACTATTTAAATCAATAACTTGTTTTGATGATGATTTTAATATTATTATTGGTTGTGATGATTTACATGATGATATTGAATCTTCATTGGTTGTTGTATCATTGACTTCTTCTGCAAATACGGCAATTCTATGATTTGGATTTCCATTTGCATAAACAACTGGTCTACCTTTAGATCGTACTTGTAATAATGGTCTTTGATAATGTTTACAAGATGATGATCTATGACCTCGTATACATTCCATACATGAATGTTTCACATTGTCTATCAATATCATTGTACCTTCTCTATCTATCTCTATCTAGTGATGTCTACCCTCTAGTTCAACTTTTCAATATCTTATTATTTATGAAATTTTTTAATTTTTTTGACAGAGCAAATTCTATGGCCGAAACAGGACATTGTGCGGCTAATTTTAAGATCTGGATTTTTAAATTAAAACCATTTGGAATCTAAATTATAAAGGATAGAATGATGATGATGATGATGATATGTTGTTTAAATGTGTTTTGGAAAGTACATTATACTTATCTTTTCAGTCTAAATTTAAATGCGAGACATCCATCCTCTCTCTGCACGTTATGCAGCTCGACAAACGAAGAAAATCTTAAATGCGTGTTTACTAACCTTTCGGTCACAAGGGTGTCCTTATTACCGTAGTTTAAGTGGTTGCATTTATTAAAGATCCCAAAATATCTATAAGATTTAAAGGCACTGTTATTCTTTATACTACCGACTCATTCGATAATCATTGCTCTTGACCAGTTGAATATTAACTAATCTTTGAATTGTAATCGGTTCAAACTCAATTGGTTATATCATCTCTATCTAACTCTAATTATATTGTCTACAGTTGTGGTGGAAATTTATGGAAGATATTAGTTTTTAAATATTGATAAGAATCTTATCGGTACCTCTGGATCTAATCAGTATAAAATCTATATATATATAATTTATAAGTAATCATCACAATGGAAATCACAATAGCCCAATTTCTAGAACTTTTCGGTATTTGATGGTAAAATTTAATTACTAAGTCATTAGTACTATAATGATGAATTTTGCATCCGAAATCAAAGTTTCAAGCCTCATTGCTGCAAAAAAAAAAAAAAAAATTACCGGTTTTAAATTTAAAATAATCCCGACTCGTATAAATATATTTTTATCTGCTGGTTTAAATTTTCTCTTCTGCTTCATTTTTTTTCACTTTAAACTTTTCAAATACCAATTTAAGCTTTTCAATAGACGATGGTTGATAATAATGAATCTAGTGGTGATGGTAGTCAAGATACAATTGCAAGTCAACTTTCATCAAATTCAAATAATTTAATTAAACCTTATCAAGGAGATAATAATGATTCAAATTTATTAATAGATCAAGAAAAACAACTACAAAATAACCAATATGGTATGATACCACCAAATGGTGATGAATTATCAAGATATGAATCAAGTGCAAATTTATCAAGAAAATTATCAAGAAAAATTACTGGAACTGAAGGATTAATGGAAAAAGCTTTAGAATCAACTGAACCAATACCTTTAATGGGAGAAAATAGAGATTATCCACCAATGCTTCCTGATAAACTGCCATATGCTGTATCATTCAATGGTATAGATGATCCAACTCATCCACATAATTATACTCTCATAAGAAAATTAGTTATAACAGTTGCTTGTGCTTTAAGTGCATTATCTGTATCATTTGGTAGTGCAATGTTTTCTGAAGCAAATGAAATTTTAATGGAAATTTATCATATTGGTATAAGTGTTGTTGCTTTAGGTACAAGTTTATATATTATGGGATTTGCAACTGGTCCAATTGTTTATGGTCCACTTTCAGAATTATTTGGTAGAAAAATTATTATGGTTATATCAAGTATTGGTTATGTTTGTTTTGCATTTGCTGTTGCAACTGCAAAAGATTTACAAACTATAATGTTATGTCGTTTTTTCTGTGGTTTAACTGGTAGTGCATCATTTGTTATATCACCAGCTGTTTTAAGTGATATTTATAATGCAAAACAACGTGGTTATGCAATTGCAATTTTTTCAATGTGTTTATTTGGTGGACCAATGTTATCACCAATTTTAGGTGGATTTACTGTTAAAAATTCTGCATTAGGTTGGAGATGGACACAATATTTTTGTGGTATAGTTGGATCATTAAGTTTAATACTTAATATATTTGTATTAGAAGAAACTCATCATCCAATTATTTTAATTAAAAAAGCTGAATTATTAAGAAGAAGAACTGGTAATTGGGGGATTTATGCTCCTCATGAAGAAGTTAGTTTAGATTTAAATGAAATTGTTGAAAAAAATATTGCAAGACCTGTTAAACTTATATTTACTGAACCAATTATTGCTTTGGTTAGTTTTTATAATGCATTAATATATTCAGTATTATATATGTTTTTAACCGCATTACCATTAATTTTTTCATCAAGATATAAATGGAGTCAAGGTGTTGCTGAATTACCTTATTTATCAATGTTAATTGGAGTATTTTCAGGTGGATTTTTAATCATTTTTTTCGAAAAAAGATATATTCAAGCTATGGAAAATAATGGTGGTAGACCTGTACCTGAAGAAAGATTACCACCTGTTATGGTTGGTGCTTTTACATTTGTAATTGGTATATTTTGGATGGGTTGGACTGGTGATTATCCAAATTATGTTCATTGGATTGTACCAACAATTGGAGCTGCATTTGTTGGTAATGGATTAATTATGATTTTTTTACCAACAATGAATTATATTATTGATTGTTATTTATATGTTGCTGCTTCTGCATTAGCTGCAAATACTTTTTTAAGATCGGCAATGGCTGCTTGTTTCCCATTATTTTCTCATCAAATGTTTGTTAATTTAACTATTAAATGGGCAAGTACTTTAGTTGGTTGTTTAGGTGTTTTAATGATTCCTGTACCTTTTATGTTTTATAAATATGGTAAATCATTTAGGGAAAGATCAACTTATGCATTTAAATAGATAGATAGATAGATATTATACCCACGAAATACAATATCTTTAATAATAATAATAATATTACGTATTCTTAAATTTCATATTTTAAAAAGAAGATGGCTGGGTTTATAAACTATTTTATAGTACGGCGTAAACATTTATAGTAAACTGTCAATGGATAATTTTTCATTTTCCGAGACCGTATATCTTTACTTTTACGGTATTTTAATTTAACTCCTAACATCTGTACCCCCAGCAGGCCAAGCTATAGTGTGATTACATAATATTTTGTAGCTAAATTATGTAATAAATTTTAATTTTCTTTTTTTTGTACATTCAGAATTAAAAATTAGATAAAATTCCGGCACCTTGTGGTATTATTGTGAATTATTGTTCACCATCACTTTCATTGTATTGACTTCCGCCATTTTTTATGGTCGACTTCCATCATCTTTAATTTTTAGATAAATTTGTAGTTTTTGTGTAATAATGTACTTTTTTTTTTTGGTGTTGTCGCTACCGCTTGGCCTGCTGGGAGGATGGCCTGCTGGGGGTACAAATGTTAATTTTTGAAAAGATCAAATTAAAAATCATATTGGTCTCATTCATCTATCAATTAAACAATTCTAAAAAGTGTGGATTAACAAGACATATCTACAACTATTTGATAAAATGTTCAATTAATTTTTATCAATGATATACGCTTATTAACCATTGATGACACGATGACAAGATGAAAAATGAAAATGTTAAAAATATGCTTTTCAACTCAACTTACTTCAATTGTTAATGAGTAGTTATTTGTTTAACTCATGTATGTCAAATGTCAATATGACGGCTATGCTATCGTTATCATCAGAATTCAGAGAAAACGGAAATACTTGATTAAAAATAATTCATAAAATTAATCCGCTAAAATTAAAAAAGCCATAAAAGTTACAAAACCACAAAATTAAACAACAAACAACATTTCAATATGACAGGGAAAAGTGGAAATGTATAACCGACAACGGCAATAAACTAAACTTTAAACTTTAAGGATAACAATAACTACTTTAAAAACACAAGATCATCATAATATCATTTGCTTTGTCATAGTAGCTCAAATATATAACTTTCAATAGATGTTTTATTGAAAAGACTCTATCAAAATATGGAAGTTATATGAAACAAACAAGAAGAAGAAAACAAGCGGCTAAGTACTAAAATTAGAAACAAAAATCTGTTAAACAAGTTAAAAAATTAAAAAAGTGTTGATCAAAATTGAGAGACCAACCAGCCTCAAGTGAGATCTACGTACGATATAAGGCCCAGCATCATCCCCAACTCGATGAAGCTGGTATCAATTAAATGTAGTACGGTAATCTGATTAGCGATTATCTCTAATGCAAGTAATTATTGATGATAATGATAATTGTTGAATATATATATTTATATAGATACATCGGATTTATCTCTTAACTAGTGAACGGAGAAAGAAAATATTTTATTTGTAAGCAAACAAGAAAAAAAAAATAAAAATAAAAATAACAAAACCCGGAAAATGGAAATTTATCATTTAGCCGTTAAAATAAGGTATACCGAAACTGAAAGTTTATACCTTGTATCAACAATTTCAAATGATATGGGTGAAGTAGTAGTTATACTATATATGTTGATTCAAACAACTTGAGTAAACACAATTACAATCAACTTCAATAACAATCTACATTCTTTGGGTGCAAATTATTTATTTTCCATATTTAAAATATTTTAATGCATCATTACTTAAAATATAAAATAAACTAAATTCACATTGATGGATGATGAGATTTCTTTTTTTAATTTCAAGCAAATATAAATATATATAGATTTTCATTTCCATTTCCAGTTGAAGGTTTGTATAAATTTATATCAATAATCATCATCATCAATTTGTGAAAGTAGAAGAAGATATCATGTCATCTGATCAAAGGGCTAATAATACTTTTGATAATACAACTGCTTCAATTTCAAGTCAAGAACCTAAATTTATTCAAGATGATAATGGTGAAGATGTTGAAAAATTTTATGGTAATGAACAACAAGATACTTTATCTAATCCAAATCAATTAAATAAATATTCAACAGCAGAAGAAGAAGAAGACGCGCAATTAAATAGAGTTGAATCAGAAGCTGAATTATCAAGAAGAGCTTCAAGAAAAACTTATGATTATGATGAATTAATTAGAACTGCATCTCAATTATCTACACCTTTACCTCCAATGGGTAATGGTAGACCTTTCCCAAAACATCCAGGTTCAAGAGATCCTTATGTTGTACAATTTGATAATGGTTTTCAAGATCCAAGTCATCCTTTTAATTATTCAAAAAGAACAAAAATACTTTATACTGCTTCTGTTGGATTATCTGCACTTAGTTGTTCAATGGGTAGTGCTTTTTTCGCTGAATCAGCTCTTGATATAATGCAAATTTATCATGTTGGTTGGACAGTTGCTACTTTAACTACATCTTTATACGTCATTGGTTTTGCTACAGGACCAGTCATATATGGTCCTTTATCAGAACTTTTCGGTAGAAAAACTGTTATGGTACCTTCTTGCTTTGGTTATGTATGTTTTGCATTCGCTGTTGCAACAGCAAAAGATATTCAAACAATTATGATTTGTAGGTTCTTTGGAGGGTTTATTGGAAGTGCTAGTCTTGTTGTTGCACCTGCTTCAATGGCTGATATGTTTAATGCAAAACAAAGAGGATTGGCTATTACTATTTTCGCTATGATGTTATTTGGTGGTCCAGTATGTATAAATATTCAATTATTCCTAAAATTATTATACTAACTTTTATAGATGTTGGCTCCAATTTTAGGTGGGTTTACTGTTAAAAATTCTGCTTTAGGATGGAGATGGACTTCATATTTTTGTGGTATAATTGGTGCTTTAGCATTAGTTATGAATACATTTTGTTTAGCTGAAACTCATCATCCATTAATTTTAAAAAGAAGAGCTGAAGAATTAAGAAGAAGAACTGGGAATTGGGGGATATATGCACCACATGAAGAAGTTTCATTAAGTATTAAAGAAATTGTTGAAAAAAATCTTGCAAGACCAATTAAACTTTTATTTACAGAAAGTATATTATTTTGTGTTAGTATTTATAATTCATTTATTTATGGTATGTTATATTTATTTTTAACTGCATTACCAATGATTTTTTCACAAGTTTATGGTTGGTCTTCAGGTGTTGCTGAATTACCATATTTATCAATGTTAATTGGTGTTTTCATTGGTGGTGCAATGATTATATTTTTTGAAGGTAGATATAATAGAGCAATGGATGCAAATGGTGGTAAACCTGTACCTGAAGAAAGATTACCACCAATGATGATTGGTGGTTTTACATTTGCAATTGGTATATTTTGGATGGGTTGGACTGGTGCTTATGGTCAACATATTCATTGGATTGTTCCAACTTTAGGTGCTGCTTTTGTTGGTCATGGTTTAATGATGATTTTTTTACCAAGTTTTAATTATATTATTGATTGTTATTTATTAAATGCTGCAACTGCTTTAGCTGGTAATACATTTATTAGATCTGCTTTTGGTGCTGCTTTCCCATTATTTGCTCGTCAAATGTTTACAAATTTAAAAATTCAATGGGCTAGTACTTTATTAGGTTGTTTAAGTATTATAATGATACCAATACCATTTTTATTTTATAAATATGGTAAATATCTTAGAGGTAAATCAAAATACGCTTTTGTATTATAAGAAATAATTTGAAATAGACAATTTTATATAACATTTTTAATGAACACTTAATACTTAATATTAACTAATAATTTTACTATAATTTATAAAAACAACTAAAATTAGGTTTTTTTTTTTTCTGGTGCGCGCTAATTCCCTATTTAAGAAGCCTTAATTGGATTTCCATCAAGTATTAAAGAATGAAGGTTCAAATTAAGTGGTTTTCTTCATGAAGAGGTTTTTAAAATCATCCAACATTGTTGTATTTGATTAATACGCATTTGATCAGTAACAGAAAAACTTATGCTTTAAATCTATTGAATGACTACAAGCTCATATGAAAGGTATGCCAGTGGAAACAACTATTGCAACAATTGTTTTATTAAAATGGTTGGCAATCACCGTGAGGACTTTAAATTACAGTATTGAATAAACTTTATTAAAATCAAAAGATTGGGGTTATTATAGAAGATTACTTGAATTTGTTTGAGGTTAGATATATAGCATATTGTCAATAAAATGTGTAAATTTTTGAAACCTTGACTTGATTAATCAAATGATGCAATTTCAACTAGGTTTAAATTATATGAACCTGAGATCCATACTTTATTTTATTTTTGATAGATTTGGTAAGCATAATTGTTATATTTTTTGTCACTGTTTTACTGTTGAATTCTAAATTGTATAATCATCAATTGCTAGATTCTTGGATAAATCAAGTTTGAAAAATTTCATCATTAGACATTAAATCAAAGGCTATTGACTTAACTTTAATTGTGGGTTGTATTTTGCTAATTTATTTACATTTAGATTTTGATATTTATTTTAAATTTCAAATTTCAAATTTGATTATACTGTTATCCTCAATTGGTAATTATTTTAAGTTTAAAAAATTGAAATTTATTTTTTTGATATGATATGATATGTTGTTTTACATTGTTGATAAGCATGTTAAGAATCACGTTATTGAAAACTTAAGTTTGATCGGCAATTTTCTTGAATAACATGTTATTGACTGAACTAAGAATTAATTATTATCATTAGTTAATTGAAATAGTATTATATTGGAAGACAAGGAAGTTTAAGATTGTTTAGATTGAATCAATCAATGTACCTGATTAATGAATTTTTACCGTTCGAGTTCTATTTAAGGTGACTTGTAAAATTCGAAATTATGAAACTGTCATTATAGGATAAGTCACACTGATTGATGCTCAAATTTACTTATGAGTAATAGAAATTAGGAATTAGAACTTGTCTAAACTTGATTTACGAATGGCATTTGGTTTATTTGATATTACGAACAAAGTTTTAAACAAAGTTAGAAAGTCAAAACACTTGAAATGAAAACATTATAATCTAATTACTGATTTAAACAAAAATGTAGAAATGTTTAAACCAAATAGTTGTGGCCATGATTGTTAACAATGTGTGTTTTGTTCTCCTTTACTTTGGATGTTTTGAAAAAAAATGTTTTGATATTTACTTTTGATATTATAAATTAGTAATTAGCCTTGCCAAGAATGGCTAGATTTTATTTGGTCTATGATGAAGTAACGGGATACATTTCAGATTACCATGGGTTGCAAAATTTTGGAATTTTCACACGACCATATTATTTTTGTTATTTGGTATGGTTTTTTGCAACATAAATAACCAATTTCACAAATAAAAATATATTTCTCCCTCCATTACCATATTTATTCCCAATAATGTATCGAACTCAATCAGAATTTAATATCACTATTTCATCAATTGTTTCAAGATTGAAATCAACAGTTAAACCATTTGAAGATAAACTTACTTCAACATTAAATTGTCAATCAGATGATTCATTGTCAACAATCAAACAATTTGATTCCGAATCAACTATTACTCCTATAACTCCTATAACCATTGGTCAATTGTTATTTAATGATGTTGAATCCTTCGAATCTGAAACATCCGATTATGAAAATCCAATTGTAACCAAAAAGTATGATCAAGATTTATATAATCAAGTAATTCCTGAATCACAAGTTGAATCGTATTTACGATGCATAGCTGCATGTAAGAAGATATTACAACAAGCATCTGATAGAGACCTTCGTGAATGTAAACCAGAAAGAGAAATTGATACAAGAAGAATATATGAAACTAAAGCTAAACCAACCACTTCAAACCATGAATGGAAAAACCAAGTACCACAATATGAAAATAAATTTACCAAGTTAAAAGATACAAGACCAGAATTGAAATCATTATCCCAATTTGAAAATAAATTTACCAAGTTAAAAGATTTTAAACCATTGTCCCAATTTAAAAATAAATTTACCAAGTTAGAAGATTTTAAACCATTATCCCAATTTGAAAATAAATTTACCAAGTTAGAAGATTCTAAACCATTATCCCAATTTGAAAATAAATTTATCAAGTTAAAAGATTCTAAACAATTATCCCAATTTGAAAATAAATTTACCAAGTTAAAAGATTCTAAACAATTATCCCAATTTGAATTTGAAAATAAATTTACCAAGTTAAAAGATTCTAAACCATTATCCCAATTTGAAAATAAATTTACCAAGTTAAAAGATTCTAAACAATTATCCCAATTTGAATTTGAAAATAAATTTACCAAGTTAAAAGATTCTAAACCATTATCCCAATTTGAAAATAAATTTACCAAGTTAAAAGATTCTAAACAATTATCCCAATTTGAATTTGAAAATAAATTTACCAAGTTAAAAGATTCTAAACCATTATCCCAATTTGAAAATAAATTTACCAACTTAAAAGATACAAAACCAGAATTGAAACCATTATCCCAATTTGAAAATACATTTTACAAATTACAAGATACAACACCAGAATTGAAATCATCATCCCAATTTGAAAATAAATTTACCAAGTTAAAAGATACAAAACCAGAATTGATACCATTATCCCAAGTTGAAAATAAATTTACCAAGTTAAAAGATACAAAACCAGAATTGAAACCATTATCCCAAGTTGAAAATAAATTTACCAAACCATTTAAACCAAAAAATAATTTGAATAAATCTTTAAATCCCCCAAATCAACCAATTCCAAAGAATAATTTCTCAAACCCTCCATATCATATTAAAGAATCAAAATTGAAAAAATTGTTTGAAAAATCAAAACAAAAAGCTGATCCATATAAACGAAAATATGATTTACTTGTGGATACTTTCGAGTATACAGGTCCGATTCCCAATAGTCAATCATCGAACGAACCAATCAAAGCCATTAATAATCCTAAAGTAAGAATAACCAAATCTAACCAACCAGTTTTAAAATCACCAACTGAAATTGAGGAATCAATGTTTCAAAAATTATTAAATAAACTTCATCGTTTAATTGAAAGATTGAGAGTACAATTTAGATCTAAACAATAAATGAATTATACTATGATTTATTGGTTGTTATCATTTGCTTTATGTTTTAAGTATTTGCTATATTATTATTTGTTTATTTTCATATATATTAAAATTTAAACTTATCTCTACAATTATTTTCTCTATTGATTAATTCAACTACTTTTTAAATTCAACTAGCTTTTAAAGTTGATATTGGTTTGTAAAAGGTTGCCCCATATTTTGCAATCAAATCATTGAATGTCTTATTAATTGGGCCAAGTTTAAATAGTCCCATACCTTGGTGATAACCAATCTTATATATTCCTTTGTCTTGAGGTGGTAGATAATCTTGTCTTACAATAATTTCTCTACCTTGATATTCATGTGAATCATATTTATTTATAGCACCTTTGACATCATCTTTGGATGCAAATTCAATAGTTGCCATACCTCTTGACTGTCCTCTATTGGTGGCAATATCAGCACTAATAATATTAAATTCATATATTTTCAACATCTTTTGATGAACAATCAAAAGGTATATCACCAATGAAAATTGAATTATCTTAATTTCTTTCAGTTTTAGCTTTATACGATTTATCTTTTGCAATTGAATTTGCATTTGATGATGAATAACTTGATCTAGAAATATAATCTCTTAATCCTCTGTAGCCACCACCACCTCTCTATCACTACCATAAGAAAATCTTGATCCATAATCTCGATTAGAATAATCACCCCCTCTTCTACTAGAATAATCTCTATCATTTCTTTCATAACCAGAGCTTCTATCTCTAACAGGCGACGATCCTGTAAACTAGCAAAACTGAATTAAAAAAAAAGAAAATTAACCAAGCCAATAAAGTAAAAGCAACAAACAATCATCAATTGAAACCAGTTGTCATCATTAGATCAATAAACTAATTCTTTTGTTACCATACCTTGCCAGATTTTAAAAACATACCTTTGAATAATTATCTATATCCATTCCTTCCATTTTGAATTCAATAATTCCAATTTATCTAAAAACCAATAATATCTATGACACAAACTATAATACTTGTGTATTTGGGAGACTTTTTGAGAACTTAAAAGGTTGAATACTTTTGATTTTGGTTGAATGATAAAAATGGTGATAGTTTCGTAAATATATTGTCGTGGTAGAGCGACTGATTTTACTCCCTTGGATTTTTTGCGTTCCAACTCGGGGCTAAAAAAATTTATCAAGTTTGAGTTTATATTACAATATAAAATTAATCTTTTATTAGTATTTAAGGTTTTTTACAAATAAGCTTTTCTTTCAATGTGATAAATTATTTCTTAATTTAGAGTTATCTCCAAATTAAAGCGCAAAGACGAGGGTGTAAGTCGTCGACCGATCAGTCGCTCTACCACGACCTTAACTGAATACGAAATTAAAATGATGACAAAAAAATAGGAAAAAAAAAAAGAAATTGGTTTATATTTTTTAACCAGAATTTGTGAAAAATTGTAAAAAATAAGTACAATAACTTGTTTCGTTTCGATTATTCTCTTTTCACCTATACATTCAAAGAAAATAGTTTATAGATTAAACTACTTAAGCTGTAAGATGTGAATATGATTTTGAATAATCGTTACGGTTTTCACTATCAAACATTGAAGCAAAGAGATATACAACAGGAGTCAAATTCTTTTAATTGAATTTACGAGAAATAACAATACCTATGTAAGATCTGTACCTCACATTAAATAAATTTCAAATTTTTGTTATCGCTACTACAATCACATTTTCATTATTTTACACCTGGAACATCTTCTGGAAAAATTAATATAAAATTTTGCGCTTTTGCATCTCGCATCAAAGCCGTTTTCCTAACATAGACTACAATTTAACTATTTAGTTAAAATTGTAAACAATTATGTAAACTGTTCTGAAATAATTTAATCAAATCATTTCCTAATTTGGACAGATAATTTTAAGATTAAAAGATTAACCTTATCAAATTATGGAAAATGCCTTTTGATCAGAACGGCCTTATTGTGATTATCAAAATGAAATTGTATAAATACAATCAATTTTTTCAATAACATTTCAATTATCAATGAAGTTTAGTATTATATTTTCAGCTTTCTTATTAGCTGTTACTAAATCCAGTCCAATTTTAGAAAAACGTTCAATCAATGATACAGCATTAATTGAAAGTATACCAGAATCATCAGAAAATAATATTGAAACATCATATGGGAAACCATTTGCAATTTATCAACCTAAAGTATTCATAATTTCATTATTTGAACTTGAAAGAGATCCATGGCTTAAGTCAATGAATTTTACAAATAATATTACCATTCCAGGTCTTTCACCAGTATACCCAACAATTCATTGTATTTCAAATTATTCAATATGTCAAATTACATTAGGTGAAGGAGAAATTAATGCTGCTTCATCAATGACTGCATTAACTTTAAATCCATTATTTGATTTATCAAAAACTTATTTCTTAGTTGCTGGTATTGCTGGAGGTCAACCAGAATATACAACTTTAGGTGGTGTTGTATTATCTAAATATGCAGTACAAGTTGGATTAGAATATCAAATTGATTATAAAGATTATTATAAAACTAATCCAGAATGGATTTCTGGTTATATCCCATATGGTACAGATAATCAAAATACTTATCCTGGTAATGTTTATGGTACAGAAGTTTTTGAACTTAATGAAAATTTAAGAGATCATGCTTTTAAACTTTTATCAAATGTTACATTAAATAATGGTAACACTTTAAATAAAAATTTTAGAAAATTATATAATGAAACAGCTGCAAGAGGTAATTCAAAAGTTGTTAAATGTGATGTTGTAACAAGTGATAATTATTTTACTGGTCCAACTTTAAATAATTATTTTTCAAATCTAACAAGTTTATTAACTAATGGTTCTGCAACTTATTGTGCTACAGCTCAAGAAGATAATGCAATTTTAGAAGTTATGACAAGATTAGATAAATATGGTTTAGTTGATTATGATAGAATTATTGTAATGAGAACAATTTCAGATTTTTCAACTCAACCTCCATCAATGACAACTTTTGAATATTTTTTTAATAGAACTGATGGTGGAATTCAAGCTTCTTTAGATAATTTGGTATTGGCTGGTAAACCTATAGTTCATGATATCATTAAAAATTGGAATACACTTTATAAAACAAATAAATTCGCTTCAAAAAATTATGTTGGTGATATTTTCGGTACACTTGGTGGTAAACCAGATTTTGGTAAAGAATCTTTTGAAATTGCTTAAATATATATATTAATTATTTATTATAAAATCATCTTCATCAAATATTTCATTACAATTAATTATTAAATTTTCTAATACTAAATTAATAAATCCAAAATTATTAATTAATAAATCTAAATGACTTGCTTCTGTTAATGCTGGACCAATTACTGTAGCAATATTTGAACATGACATTCGATTAATTTCACTTGATTCACTAACTTTATATAAATGTTGACTCAATAATTTTAAAGTATCATAATTTACACCAGGTAACTTATTTAAAATTTCTTTATACTTATTAATCATTAAATCATTACTTAAATCTTTTTCAATGAAAAAGCAATTTATAACTTCATCTGTAAATAATGCATCTGGTAATTCTCGGAAATATGATTTTACAACACTAGTTAATGCATGTGTATCATATTCTCGATCCTTTAAATTAATATTCCCAGATTTATCAATTGAATTTTTTAAATTCATTAACTCACTTAATGATGAACTTATTCTATAAAGTCCAACTTCTTTAATACCATTTCTTTCAATTTCTTTTAAAATAGTTTTAAGAAATTGTGGTACATTTGATTGTTCTCTTTTACAAATAAAAGAAATTGGAACACCAAATGTAACATTATTATTTCCAAATTTAAAATTTAATATTTTTGAATAAAACCAATGTCGATTTGAATAATTTAATTTTATTAACCAATCATTTAAATCAGTTTCATTTGTTGTTTGGAAAAAAAATTCATCATCTCCATCTGATCCAATTTTAAAACATAAAGGCATGAGATATACAGGGAAAATTTTCTTATTTTTCAATGGAATTATTAATGTTGCCTTTTGTTTTATTTCTATTGATTGATTAGGATCTGGTAATTCTTTAACAAGTACACTCCTTTCGGTGCTGCTCCCACCTGATAATGAAAATGGTCTTGATTTTGTAAATAATCCACTGATTTTAAATCTTGATGCAGAATTTGATTTATAAGATATTGATTGTCTTTTAAAAGTACTATTTGATGATTTTCTTGAAATTGTATGCATTGATCCATTATCATTAAGTTGTTTATCTGTACCTTGTAATTGAGAAATTAAAAGTTTCTTATCATTATCAATAGTTAAAATCTCATATTGATTTCTAATAATACTTTCAAATAAATTAAATTGTTTATCAGCAAATATAGTAATTTCACGATAATTTTGTTGTTTAACTAAAGATTCATCTAATTTTAATAAAAATTCAAATTCTTTTGATTCATGACTTGAAATTTCAAAATTTGTTTCATCAAAATCTTCAACACCAATTTCTTTTAATAATTTATAAACTAAATAATTTTTCCTAAAATTAATCATATTTTTATAAAATGATGGACATTCATAAGTTGTCATTAAATTTTCAATTACCCAACCAAAACATGGTAATAATGGTTCTAATGATTGTAAATCTTCAACATTAATATTATCAGGTAATAATTGTGTAATACCTTCTTTTATAAATAATCTATTAACATCTGAATTATGATCATTCAATGTAAAAGCTTTTACCCATAAACTTGAAAATGATCTACTTTCTGTTGAATATATAACATTCACAATTGCTGTTTCAATACATGATGGTATAAACCCAATACCATCAAATACAAATTGATTTTCATTCATTTTTAATTGAGAAATTTTAACCATTATTAATAAAGTTTTCATTCTATCTAATCTTTCTTCTGTTGAAATATTTGGATCAATTAATTGTATTAATAAATAATTTCTAAATTTAAAATATAATTTAAATAATTTTCGGAAAACTAATGGAAATTTCTTCAATAATACTTGATTACCATTTGGAGCTGTTAAAGATTCAAAATAATTAAAAATATTCGAAATTATTAATTTATCATCTGTTTTATCTGGTTTTTGTAAATTAAAATTTAACATACAATTTTTTTCAAATGAATTTTCTAATAATTTATAAATCTTGATCCAATCTTCTAATTTAATACCTTTATAAAATATTGTTAATAACTTATTAAATTTATCAAGAAATTTTTCAACTTTATGTACATTTTTATGACTTGGTAAATTTCGATTCATTGGAACTTCATGTAATGAATTATTAAATTTAAATTCATGA
The DNA here is from genome assembly GCA_030555925.1 of Insectozyma xiaguanensis. Lineage (NCBI taxonomy): Eukaryota > Fungi > Ascomycota > Pichiomycetes > Serinales > Debaryomycetaceae > Insectozyma > Insectozyma xiaguanensis. Next base: position 9,364 of record JANIVQ010000033.1, on the reverse strand, counting down.
ATTAAATATTCATCAAATTTCAGAATTTCAACTGGTCGATAACTTTTCTTAACAAACAATTTTTTTAATTTTTTATAATTTGTTACTAAACTTTCAAATGATTTTTCTAATGATTTTCCAACTTTATTTGAATTATACCATTGTAATATTTCATTACTAAATAATTTCAATAATTTAATTAAAACATTTTTATTTGATAAATCTGATGAAAAATTTGAATAAAAATTATTAAGCAATAAAATTAAAATTTTTAAAATATTAATTTGAATTTTTAATAATAATTCATAATCAATTTTACCTAATAAACTTAAATCAACTTTCTCATCTAAATTCCAATTTGGAAAATTATCACCAACTTCATTAATTTTTAATTCTTTTTTTAATACAGAAATTACTGCATTTCCGGAATTAATAAATCTATGTGTTAACTTATCTAATAATTCTTTTGTTGAAATAAATGAATTATAATTTAATAAAAATACAAATCTGTATTCTGTTAAATCTAATTTAACTTTTTCATGAAAATAATGTGAATCAATTAATAATAAATCAATTAATTTATCAATAGTAGCATATCTTGGAATATAATTATTTTCATAATCATTTAAATAATTTTTGTTCATTTTAAGTTTTGGAGATAATGGAATAGAATTTAATTTCAAATTTAAAATTTTATCCACATCAAAGTCTAATTTTAAAATACTATCCTCACCTTCAACTTCACATAAATGATCATTGCTAGTATTGTTAGACAATTTCACGCTATCATCATCAAATTCTGGTATAAAATCATCAATGCAAAAGATAAGATCATCATCTGCAACTATTAAATCATCATCATCATTTAATTTAAAATTTGATTCTTTCTCCAAATCTTGAGAATCAATATACTTTTGTAAATTAATTTTAAAATATTTGTTGTTAAATAACGGTAATTTCATCAACAAATTATTCTTCTTGTTGATTTCCAAAGAACTTAAAGATAAATGATTTTCAGTATTATATAAAGTATTGGCTTGCTTCAAATAAGCTTCTGGTATTTCAGGTTCTAGATCTAACGACATTTGCATTATTGTCTTTAAATTCTTGGATTCACCATTTGAATCTATCAAAGAAAGTAACGTTTGTTTGAAATCACAATTATAATCCGATTCTTGAAAAGATTTTACTTTATTAATTTTTGGATCAGATTTTTTAAAATCAGTAACCGACCCATTGTTGGTACCTAAATATAAAACTTGATTCAAATTTTCATTGGAAAATATAAACCCCATTGAATCATATTTACTTAAAATTTTATTATTATATTTGATTATATCATCAAAATCAGTTAAATTGTTTAAATAATCATTCCAACGATCAAATGAATAATTAATTTTCTTCCATATAGATTCCACTTCATAAATATCAAAATTTTTATTCACTCCATAACTATTATTTATACCCAAATCTCCAAAATATGGAATAACTTTCTTTTTGGCATAAAGCTTTCCAAGACCTCTAGGAGCCATAATATGGTATGAATCCTTGGAATTTATTATATCGTTTGCATTGCCTGTTGAAGCTTGAGGTTTCACAGAATCTGATCCATTAACTAAATAACGTCTATCCAATTCAAACAAAACAGGAGACCAATCATTTTTAAGCAATTTAACATATTCTGGAGAGACTAAAGACCAAATTCTTGTTAATCTTAAAATTGGTTGTGATAATATAATTGATGAAATACCCAACCATGATGACATATTACCTGATTTATCCAATAAACACCCTAAATCTATCCATTTTTCTAATAATCTGGCTTTATATTCCAAATTCGAAGAAGTTGAAGATTTTGAATTATTTTCAAGAAATAAATGATTGATCAACAACCTTGATAAATAATGTACATGAAAATCATTATTGAATATTAAAGGATTTTTCTTATAAAATAAATCCTTGTTGGTATCATCTCCACTTATAGAAGAATATAGTAGTAATGATTTATCTTTATTTGAATTCCAATTCTTAAAAAATTTTAAATCTATTTCACCAATATTTTTAGCTAAATCAAGTAAATTAATTTTGTTCATAAAAGCTTCTGAATTGAAATATATAAAAGGTTGATGCTGATGATTTGATAAAATTTTATTATTGACTAAATCAATCAATGATTGTTGTTTTTTCAACATTGCTTGTTTGAATTTTGATAAATTTTCAGCTTGAATATTCGTTTGTGATAATGCTTCAAGTATTTTCAAGATTGTGGGAGCTATATCGGATTTCAACAAGAATGATTCAAAATGCCTTTCGATATTATTTAATAATTCAAAAATTCGCTTTACGATTATTTCTTGATCGTATCCTCCTTCAAAAAAATCATTAAAAAGCAATGATACATAATTCAATATATACTTCAAATTTTCACTGAAATTGGAAATTATTGGAAGAGTTTGAATAATCATTTTAACAGTTTCAAGATCTGATTCATTTGTAGTGAAAAATAAAAAATGAACAATAGCTTCCAAAGAATTATCACCATTATCTTTAAATAAATTTGTATTAAAATTGTGAGTTTGAAAATCGTATCTTAAATTTGGATGTGGCAAATTAGTCTTGTAATATGTTATTTCTAAATCAAACATTGATGATTTTTTTGAACTAGCAGAATTTAATTGTAAACTGTTTGTAGAATCATTCAACTTTTCATCTCCTATAGATGAACTTTTCACATTATAAGCATTTAAGTTTGGTTCTAAGCTATCATTATCATTAGTTATACTTGCAGTTTTATCATTAATATCATTGACATCAAAATTACCAGGAAACTCTTGAACATCTAGTTTGAAATTTTTTATATTTAATGAAGGATTTGGTTTATATAAATATAAATGAGATCCTTTTAATTCAGCACGAAATAATTTTAAATTGTCTTCATTTATCTCATTATTATTAACAACTCCATTGACCCAACTTGTTTTTATCAATTTGTTATCATAATTTTGTTTAATCAATGAAGATAGCTTTGAGTTTGATTGAGTAATAGAATTGTGTGATGATGCATTAGATGATTTTGTAAGTTGTTCTGACGAACGTAAATTATTGGTTGTTGATGATAAATTTATTGTTGTATTTGTTGATAAATCATCATCATTTTTATTAAAACTTGAAAACGACGTGTTTTCTTCCTTAATAGAATTCATATCATCATTATGCAATGTTGTTGAAGAATGAAGTTGATCAGTACTTAATTGCTGTTGTTGTTGATCTAGCGAAAGGTATTCATTTGAATTGATGGAATGATTCGAGTAAATAGTTGAAAAACTTCTTCTTTTATCTCTGTCTTTTCTTGTCCAGATCTTCCTCATGCTATTATTGAAGAATCACCGTATTCATATATATATCTACTGAAATTTTGATTTGAAATCAATTATTAAGAAAAAAAAAAATAAAAACAGAACTACAGTAATTATACCCGAATTAGAAAAAATAAATTTTCTTAAATTTAAAAACAATTTTGAAAATCAACTTCAGAATTATAATAAATAAATCAGAATTTTTAATTATTATCAACATATATATAGAATATAATATAAACTTGCGATCGCCTTTAATGTTTTCAATGTATTTCTAGTATTTTTTTTTGGGTTATAAACTCCAATTTTGTTGGTATAATTATGTTAAAATAATTTTGACGATTGTACCTGAAATTCTAATACCAAGATCTTATGGATTTGTGATTTGATGCATCTAATCTTGTTTTATACACATTTGTATACTAATTTTGACATACAACAATTTGAACTAAGCAGCTACTTCTTTATATTTCCTTTATAAGTCAATACTCGAGTAATGTTCTGATAATCACCCAGAAATTCTATAACTACTCAAACCCTAAATACCTCTGAGTTTTGTATTTTATTATTAAAGAATCAAAAGAAGATAAAATCACAACATTGTTCAGATTTTCATCAAAATAATCATCATTGCTGATACTATTTTAACATTTAACAAATCTTTCATGAACTCCATAAAAAGCTCTTGTACATGAATCATTTACTTCAATTTTCAATTTTCAAAAATAGAAACAACCACCTTATCAGATTAAATCTTATCAACTTGTACGTATAAATGAAATTAGAATATAAAAAATAAAATTCACCCAATTTAACAATGATTAAAAAGATTACATGTTCCTAAATATAACTAAAGTTAAGATCTTCTTCATTTTGAATTTAGCAATAATCATTTTATATAAACAAAATTGATTTTACGTCATTATAAAATTGAAACTTCTTTTATCAATTTACGTGAAATCAGTTTGATCTATTCAATAGACGATATTTAAAAGAAATCTTATAGTGCACAACCTGCATTGGATTTATTGAAATTTATAATACAAGCTCATGATGTTCCAGCTGAAGTTGTAACTGATAATGGTCAATGTTTTATTTGAAATGAGTTTACTATTTTTTTGAAAAATGCTGGTAATATTGCAAAAACTACTTCCAATTATCATCCTAATACTAATAGTAGGATTGAGATAGCCAATGGTATCATTAAACAAATTATCAAAGCTAAATCAAGGGATTTTACACTTACATGGCCAGCTGAATTAATTTTTGCAATCCATATTTACAATTTTACTCCAACTATTTTTGGTATAACACCATTTTATCATTCACAAGGTATTTCAAGTACAGAAGATAAATTTAGAACACAACTAATTGTTGAATTTGAAAATAAAAAAGCTTGTACAAACTGATGATGATTCTAATGATGCTGCTGAGCATATTGATGAAATTCATAGAAGATTATTTGAAGTTAAAATGATAGAAAGCAATAGAGATAAGTGAAGAAAGATGATTATGAAACATTTTATATCTGAACCATTTATTACTCCAGCTAGTTTTTACAAAAGTCAATTTACAAAGTTAGAAGAATAATAAATCAGATCCTAATTATGATGGACCATTTCAAGTTGTCAGTGTTAGCCCTAATTGTTATTATGTTTTAAGAGACCGAAATAAGAAAAATAAATTCAGAGGTACATTTCATCAAGATTGTTTGAATCCAGCTTTTACATTTGAAGATAGTCCAGTATGGGAATTGATTCGATATAAAGAATTTGTCAGGAACATGGAATAAAATATTTTGTCTAAAAAGGTTGTTGAATTAGATGGTTACAAGACTGAAATTAATTTTGTTGATTCTATATATTTGATTAAAGGTAGAAAATTGACTAAGTTATTTTAGAGAAAAGAGGGGTGGTGATAAATATATTTGCCAAAGCACACGTTCTATGAACCTTGACTTTTTCTATAGAAGTAATTTTAATAGACAATTTATTCATTACATTTTCAATTAGATAACTCTAATTAAAACAATGGTTATTTCACAAGTACCGAAGAACGAAATACAATTAATAAATTACAATTAACAATTTGCGTGAAATATTAGAAAATTATCCGATTCTTGTAATATATGCTAGTTCCTGAGAAGTTGTAATGTTATTTCAATGATAAGTACTATCTTGATGATTCTAACGTATGCAATTTCATTTTGGTATGAACATTTAACTAATGACCAAAATTTTTTTGATTTTGTCAACCTCAAAATCAAAGAGTAAATATATAAATGTAACAACCCAATGATCTTTATAGTTGTTTTATGAAATTTGTTTTAAAACTTTGACCAACCACATAATCTAAGCTTGATCATGACGTTTTAATTCGATTAACTTTGAAGTCGATCCCACATTTTGATCTATTTAAGAACTTGTTAAAGTATCAATAGTTTCTCAATACTTTTGACTGTACTATTTATTGCATCCTTACCTCGAGTGTTTAGTGCATCCTTACCTCAACTGTAGTATCTATTGAATCCTTACATCAAGTATTTATTGCATCCTTACCTCAAGTGCATTCTTACCTCGAGCATTTATTGCACGAACATGAGTAGTTGCATAATAGCTTTTGATAATTAGCGTATCCAATATAACCACCAAGTTATTTTATTCATGAGTTGACCAATTTTAACAATTAATATCCAACTGTATTTAGTATAATATATGGATTAATAATACCATTGGTTTTGTTGAGTGTTGTTTGTAAGTAGTCATTATTTAAAACCAGCTCAATTGGTTAAAATAAGCTGTTATATAAATGTAACAACCCAATGATCTTCATAGTTGTTTTATGAAATTTATTTTAAAAGTGTGACCAACCACATAATTTAAGCTTGGTCATGACGGGTTTATTTCGACTAAATTTGAAGTCAATCCTACATTTTGATCTCTTTCAGAACTTATTAAAATATTAATAGTTTGTGCCAATACTTTTAGCTGCAGTATTTATAGCACCCTTACCTCAATTGTTTACTGCATCCTTACCTCAACGGTAGTATTTATTGAATCCTTACCTCAAGTGTTTGTTGCATCCTTACCTTAAGCAAATAACTGGTGTAGAGAACATTGTACATAAAACCAGCTTACATTTGATTACAGTCCTACATGAATTAAACACAAATTAAGACCTAATAATCTCAAGTTAATCAACTTAATTAATCATAATTTTCCTCCATATACTTTTCTTACGATGAGGTTCTTCTTTTATTAGTGTAAGGTAAATATGCATTGACAATCTCTGAATTCATTTTTTCTAGTTCTGATTCATACCCTGCCAATGGTTTAGGTTCTATTTCTTTTTGCTTAACAGATTCAGCAATTGGTTGTGCAAAGGCTGTGGAACTGTAGTTATAGTTGTCAATGAAGTACCACTTTCTGAAACAATACCACTATCAGTTTCAACTGAATCTCTTAATTCTGTAGTAGTCCATGTTGTATACTCTGTAGTTAACGCACTTGATGAACTTGATGAACTTGATGAACTTGATAAACTTGATAATATTGATAAACTAGTGGTAAACTTGATGAAGCTGTTGAAAAAATTGTAGTTGAAGTAAACCATGAACCTTGCAAGTTTGTCAGAATAGCATCAATACCTGAATCTTTTTCAGTTGAATCATCTGATGTAGTTGTTGTGATTGTAATTGTATATTCTGTTGACTTAGCACCTAGAATTGATGGTGATTCGTTACTACATTGAGATGGTAAGCCTGAATTTGGAACTGCTCACTAGACACAATAATCTCAAGATAATTAACTTAACTGATCAATGGTTAATTAAAATTATGCTGCAAAATTAATTGTAAAATCTTTTTTTTTCGAGATTTGCACCAAAAGTTAAAGTGAATGATCAAAACAAATCAAAGAAAAAAAGTAGAGCAATATTTGTATATCAATCAAAGAAAGTTATAAACGTATGTCTAAATATAGATTAACAACAATCATGATTAGCTAATAAAGATTACTACCATATGGGGGTGAGTGAGTGAGTGAAAGGAAACTATTAAATTATCAATAATCAATCTTCATTAGTCAATAGGAATTGGTCACTACTACTAATAACTCAATTTTCGATAAACAAACCCAGACTTAATTTAAACTTAATATAGTAATCTTTTGACGAATATGACAACTAAAATGGATACCTTTCCAAGGTCTATCAGACACTTTGAACAATGAATTATTAATAAGACTTATAAATCTTCAAGATATTGAAAAATCTTTTCAAGGTTATTATGGTAATAAATCAGCAACAAATTCAATAATCTTAGCCAAAGTTTTCAAACAAGGTGATGCATGGTATAGAACTGGAGATTTATTAAGAATGGATGAAGATACTTTATTATATTTTGTTGATAGATTGGGTGATACTTTCAGATGGAAATCTGAAAATGTTTCAGCAAATGAAGTTGAAAAGGAATTAATGGGCTCAAAAGCAATTAAACAATCAGTTGCTGTTGGTGTAAAAGTTCCAAATCATGAAGGTAGAGCTTGCTTTGCTGTAATTGAACCAAAAGATGAATTGGAACATCATGATATTTTGAAAATAATTTATTGGTTAAATGGAGATAAATATGAAGAATTATCTCATGATCATTGGAGTTTGATTACAACTGGGAAAGCAAAATTATAGTTTAAAATTTGAATCCATATTTTTATATTTACATTTGTATATTGATATACACATATTTTTTAAGGTTAGAGTATATATATATTATTTATTGAAGTGTCTTGTTGGAATCTCTTACTTTTAGTAAATCAAGATTTTGAAAATCAAAACTCAAGTCTTGGAAAAAAAAAATATAAAATACCTACAGTGTTGGAAATACTAAATGATTAAAACAGATGAATCATCATAGATAACTCGAGAGGTGAATAACTTGACTGGAACTCTTACAAATTAGCGGTACTTGTATTCGGTTTTTGAAGTAGAAGCTTAATAGACTCGAGACATCAAAAATCAATTATTATGAAAATTTTCATTACCCCAGAATTACAATCAATTAATCAAAGTTACTACAAATTATTGAAATTAGAATATTGGGATTTTAGTACTGCTCGGTTTGGAAGTTTGTTTACATCAAACTTTGCAAAATTGAACTATTGCATTGAGTTTACTGAAATTGTTACTTGATGAATTGTTTAAAATGACTAGACCTTGATACTGATGCTAAAACTGACACTTTATGTTAAACCTTGACAGATGATTTCAAACTTTACATTTACACACCATTGGATAATACTGTTGTATTGTAAATTTCATATAACAAATCAGTTACAATTACACTTTTTCATTTAATTTTGGTGGAAACAGATTTCAGAATGTCACATGATGATCTATTGTTGTGGTTATGGCTTGAAAAATTTTTGTAATCATATTGACTTTATTTATTAACATTATAGTGGCTTAAATTCTTTGCATATCAGTCGGTTACTTTCCCATGGTCAAGTTTATAATTTCAATTTATATTTAACGGGTGTGTCTCGGAAACGTTGTGATATTTGAATCTATGCATCAAAGGGAAATACAATTAGATAATTTACTGTTATTTATTCTATCTGTTTACAAATGAAGAACAAGGATATTGGTCTACTACATGAATCATTACTTGGGCTTTATTTAGCTTTTGCATCTACTGTTTCAGGTCAAATGAAAAATCTACAAATCTTGTCAAAGAATTGAATCAATCATGTAGAAATTTAAAGAATTAGATTTACAAGATATATGAACTGAGGTATTATACAGATCATTTGTTAGTCTGATAGCTGTTGTTGAAAATCAACAATATTCAGAAGTAACATAACTAAGTTCTGATACACTTGGATATAGCAAACAAAATAGAATCAAGGTGGTCAAGGATGCATATATGAAAAATTATAATCTTCAAAATTTGAATAAAAACAAGCTCAAACGAACTCAATTGAATGATAACTTGAATACTAACGTTTTAAAAACCAAAAAGTTGAACCACAATCCAT